>CM076570.1:786673166-786915217 GCA_034641835.2 Pinus albicaulis | reverse complement strand
GTTTTGATGAATTCCGCCATGCCTGTATGGCGGTGGTGAAGGGGATTCATGTCCTCTGCTGCTGCTAAAGCTAGTATAACTCTTTAGCAGCAGCAGAGGACATGAATCCCCTTCACCACCGCCATACAGGCATGGCGGAATTCATCAAAAATTCTTGCAAAGTGACTCTGCATATGAATCTATGCTTTTCGTCGCTCTCTTCCTACTCTGGGTCTTTGAGGGCCAAGCAGAGTAAGTTTATAGAAATCCGAATTGTCTTGGACTTCATGGCAGGCAGAATCCTGGGCACAGTAACAGTCAAAACCCCATCCGCACACGACACAAAAATGCCTCGACATTGGCATCGCCAGGCAGCGTGAATTTCCTCAAGAACTTAGGGCTTCTATTTCTTTCCATTTGCAGATATTTACAACCCACCTCATCCTCGACAGCATCGTGCTTCCACTTGCCTCCCTGGCATTTTATCACCAACACCTTCTCTTTTTTCCCCTTGCCCTTGTTAACAAATTCGCCACCACCGGAGAAAAAAATGAGCTCGATGTATGAGAGCAGAAACCCTCATTGAGTTCTGATGTCGGTGGAAACTCTCATGGAGATTTGATGTTTGTTAATATATATTTACGTTATATAACTGATTAAAAATAATAGTATTTAATCGTAAGGCAGAGGTTATTTGAATCGTCTAACATTAAAATCAAGGATGCACAATGGTACAGGTAGCCATTTAAGAAAGTTGTTTTCAAATAGGTACGCTTTAAAGCGTAATAAGAAAATGAGAACAATTACATTAAAAATAGTTCATTATCTAAATATAATTGTTATATTAATAATTAATATCCTTTAAGGAATTGTTTTGGAGAAAGTTATTACTATTAAAATCTAAGGAATATGACATTCCTAAATGGGAAACCAATCATTTATTTAATATATTCTCAATAAAATATATATAGAGATTCCTAAATGGGAAACCAATAGTTTACTTAATAATACATTCTTAATAAAATATATATAGAGACATGGACTATTTGAAATTGTTTTTATGAGTTTCAAAATTAAATTTAAAAAATATATAAAAAGTTAATAAAATGCATTATATAGAGGTATAAATGGAAAAAAAAAAATTATATATATTTTGAGATAGAGTATAAGAAATTCTAAATATTAAATTTAACATAAAAAATTAATTGATGGTATATTGAAATAATCTTTATTTTTAGTAACTCCTTTACCCATTGTGGCATAGAGTGTTTCAATAAAAGATGACAAATAATATTATTTTCCTAAATCCTTTACCCATTATGGCATAGAATGACTCAATAAAGTATCAAGTATCCATACTTACATTCACATACCATCTATTTCCATTCATTTAGATCTGAAGTATATGGAAGTAGGACAATGGAATGTATGGAATCCATTTTCCCTGATACACATGAGAAGTGCAATGAAAAATCTTGGAATTTGGAAAATGTCACGAAGGTTATCTCATGTTCCATTCATTTAGATCTGAAGTATATGGAAGAAGAAATCATGTTCCATTCATTTAGATCTGAAGTATATGGAAGAAGAAAAGCAGGATAATGGATACTTATCAAGAATGTATGATTCCTTAGAAGGAAACGACGTTGACAAGACTATGGAGGACCAAATAGCATAATTAAAAACAAAATATGGCTCTTCAAAAAATGGGTTACTCAAGGATTTTGGAATCCAAATGATCTACATTATCTCACTGATTCAAGAAATCGCTCAAAAAGAGACAGACAATAGTGATATAGAGACAATTTATTCATAAACAAGAGAAAGCTAGAATTATAACCCGAGATAGAGTTATGGGAAGAGAAACATTCCAATTGTAAGGAGGAGTCAATGTTACAAGAGTAGTAGTTCACTCAACATAATTCTCCATCGCTTATTCTGAAGGAGAAAGTTCCTACTACCTCATCAATTGAAGAAGGCCCAAATGAGAAAATCAAAAGAGATTCCTCAATGTTATTTTCGTTTGATAGTTCCTACTACCTCATCAATTGAATAAGGCCCACATGAGAAAATAAGAAGATATTCCTCAATGTTATTTTCATTTAACATTCAGTCACTCTGCTCTTTTTTGTCTAGTATTATCTTTACCTCTGCCTTTAAATTCAATGACTCGGAAAATACTAGACAAAAGACACTTACCTATTGCAATCAGTTGAAAAAAAAGGTATCTCTAAAGGGTCACTTGGGGTGGAATCTATTATTTAAAAGGTCGGGAAAATAATTTTATTTCAAAACAAAAATGTACTATCACTAGGGAAGCGAGTTATTACATCTAAAATTTGTTCCCATTCTTGTCACTACAAAATTTGATTGTTACTTTTTATTTGATGGGAAAATAAATGATCTTTAAAAGGCACTAAAGCCTTCAATTATGATCCTTAAAGAAGTCGCTAGATTCCCTGATTATGAGCTGATTTTTTCTTCTTACTTTTGGGTCTTCATGATGTTTCTTATTCTTTTTGAGGTGAAAAGTTCCAAAGACGTGGAATATTGGAAATATGATTGTAGATAATTTATTAATATAAATTATCTTAACTGAGATTAATTAATCATCCCCAAGGGTTAAAAAGGCCCCAAATGTCTATTATCCATAAAATTGACGATTAAGATAACTCTATGTTCTATGTCCAAATGACAGGTGAAGGTGGATTTACCATACTTAATCTTATTAGTAGTCTCTTACTAAGTACACCATGTCATAGTGATAAGTTTTTATTCCATCAAATAATTCTAGCTGTAGAGAAGAGTCAGAGTTCTAGGGGTAGTATCAGAGGAATTCAACATTGTGAATGTGATAGAAGAAAATAATTTCGTGGAAGGAATATTGTGAATGTGATAGAAGAAAATAATTTCGTGTAAGGGTGAAGTCTGCCCAACTTGGTCATAAAAACCAAGTGCATCCTTCATGCACAAAAAAAATAAACATGCAGATTTCGTCATATAGAGGTCTTGAGTACTTTGGCCAAAATGTCTCATCCATTATGAAAAAACACATCTTACATGCAATTAATAACAAATAATTTGTTCCACATCAATTAGCCAATATGGATATTTTGATTTGAGGTCCAGTAAACATAATTCTCCACCCCTTATTCTGGAGGATCAGTTGGAGTCGAGAAAGTTCGTACTACCTATTCTTTCTTATCTGCTATTTTTTCCTATACCACAACCTTATGACGTTTCCTTTGCAACATGTGGTGAAATTGCTAGTTTATCCACTT
This sequence comes from Pinus albicaulis, assembly GCA_034641835.2. Taxonomy (NCBI): domain Eukaryota; kingdom Viridiplantae; phylum Streptophyta; class Pinopsida; order Pinales; family Pinaceae; genus Pinus; species Pinus albicaulis. The sequence continues at coordinate 786,911,957 of CM076570.1, read as the reverse complement.
CATATCTCAATTCTTTAGTTCTTGCCAAATCAAGACTATAAGATTTGATTTGTCTATTGATCACTATTAATTTAGCATTAATCAATGTAGGCTATACTTGTTTATACAAGTTTTCCCAAAATACTATTTCTATATTCAATGGCAGGGACCTTAGGTGACAACATCTCCTTCATAAGAGATTGTCAACATAATCAACAAAAATCAAACCAATATAAAATTTATTTTCTTTTATTTATAAGCTGGCAGATTGAGACTTGATGCGGCAGAACATGTAGGAGCACCTACATCACTGTGCAGACAAAGACAGTCTCCAGATAGTTTTACTGGATACATGGCTCTTATGAGCAAGTGTATTGTGACAGAACCATCCTCCTTTGAGGAAGCAGTGCAACAACCAATTTGGGTTGATCTCATTATCGAGGAGTATGACTCCATCTTCAAGAACAGTGCATGGGAAGTTGTCCCAATGCCAGTCGAGAAATCAGTGGTTGTATCTAGATGGATCTATAAGGTGAAGTAAGCAGCAGATGGGAGTGTGGAGAAGACAAGGCTAGATTTGTAGCTCGGGGATTCTCACAAGTTGAGGGGATTGACTATGAGGATACTTTCACACCGGTTGTGAGGTACTCATCGATTATATTTATCCTTGCACTCTCAGTGCAGATGGGGTGGCAGATACATCAGATGGATGTGAAGACTCTGTTTCTCAATGGAGTTATTGAGGAAGAAGTGTACATAGAGTAGCCAGAAGGTTTTGAGATCTTTGACAATGAGTCACATGTGTGCAGACTTAAGAGAGCACCGTATGGGCTGAAGCAAGCACCTCGTGCTTGGTACACTAGGATTGACAACTATTTTAATGGGTTGGGCTTCACTAAAAGTGAAGCAGATGTGATCCTATACCAAATTGTGGTTGATGGTAAGCTTTTGGTTATCGTACTTTATGTTGATGATCTTATTTTGATAGGTGATGAGCAAATCATAATTTCTTGCAAAGAAGATCTTGCAAGAGAGTTTTAGATGAAGGACATGGGATTCCTTCACTATTTCCTTGGTTTGGAAATATGGCAGCAGGATGGGGAACTATTTGTTTCTCAAGGAAAGTATGCCAAAGAGATTCTGAGAAAGTTTCACATGGAGAGCTGTAAACTCATGGAGACTCCTCTTGCAGGAAACTGGAGGAAGGAGGATGCTACTTCAGGTGAAGTAGTGGACGCTACTATTTGTAGGCAGCTTGTGGGTTCACTCATGTACTTGGTGAACACCAGACCAGACATTTGCTACACAGTTAACTAGCTGAGTCAAGCTGTGGTTAAGCCGACCAAGCTCTTTTGGAAGGCGGGGAAGCATGTATTAAGATATCTCAGGGGCACTACAGAGTATGGTTTATGGTGCAGACGGGTAGAGGGAGTGAAGATTCAAGGCTTCACTGATGCAGATTGGGTAGGAATTCCATTAGACAGAAAGATTACATCAGGAGGGATCTTCAACATAGGATCGACAACAGTTTCTTGGTACAAAAGGAAGCAGATATCTATGGAACTTATTTCAGCCGAGGCAGATTACATGGCAGCTAGTCAGGCTGCATGTGTGGCCATCTGGATGAGGAAGATTCTTGTTGGTTTGTTTGGTCATGAGATGGATTTGGCGGTGATACATTGTGATAACTAGAGTTGCATAAAACTCTCGGTTAATTTGGTATTCCATGATAGGTCCAAGAATAATCCAGTACCACCATCTCAAATATTGTTTTCAAAGACGCATTATGTTACTTCAATGCATTCCCACGGAGGATCAGGATGCAAATATTATGACGAAGGCGCTCGCTAGGATCAAATTTGAATACCATAGAGGCAGGATTAGGGTAGCTATTAATCCCTTTCTCATTGAGAGGGAGTGTTGAAAATTCAACAAGAAATGTGTGTCTAATTTAATTTTTCCTTAATTAAATTAGATAATAAAATGTAATCTTATCTCATACTCACTTGTAATAGTTAACTGAGTGTGATAAACTTAGTTAGCTCATGGAATTCAAGTTGAGGGTGGTTGGTGAGGCATGCAGAGTGATTCTATTAGTTATTGAGTCCAAGTTGCAGTTAGTGCATTAGCTTAATGCATGAGAAATCAGTTAACTCAATTAATTGAGTAAAAATCAGTTTAACTAGTTGTAATTGATTGTTGCACTAGGGAGATGTCAAGTGAATTAAATCAGATTTAATTCACATGCAGTGATATGTCATGTAGTTGATGATTTACTATTAATAACTGCATGCATGTCAGTTCTGATGGAGACCCAGTTGAGATAGAGGTTAAAGGGATGTTAACTACCAGTTGTATTATTAGCAAACTGCTTTGATGCGGTAAAACACCCATAGGATTGCCCATGAGCATTGCGCAGTTTAGGAAGGTTGAAATTCGTAAAGAATAGGGATTGCATTCCACATGAATTGCGCAAGCAAGGCAGGCTAAACAAAGGCTGAAAATTGGCTAAGTGTTAGTCGATTTTGTCCGGATCAGTGTGAGACATTTGTGAGAGTGCAACAGACTCTTGTGAGAAGAGTGCATTGTAATTTTTTCATGGTTCCTTGGTGAATATACAATAGAAGATAGAGGGGTTTTGAGTAGCAAGCTTTCCCCGGGAAAATATATATGTTGTGGTTTGATTTTCTTCTTTCTTTACTTGTTGTGATTGGCAATCGTGTTTATTTTCCGCAATTGATTTGTAGAAGGATTCAATATCTTGCTTTAGCTATCGCATGATTGGATTGAATCCATTGGTATACATATTGTTTGTATAATTTCTACAATAATGTGAACTACAACTACTAAATTAAACTATCTATAACAAAAGCTATTAACTTTAGTGGGTAGTTATTAACTTTACTAGGTTTTTAGGTTCATCCCACACAAGTATTGACTCTATCAATATCACATTATCAACTCAAACTATCAATAAAATTATGATTGTAATTTTAATCTATCTGATAATTAATGTACCTGTCAAGATTAATGTACAATTTTATTTTCTAATGTACCTCATTAGTTTAATGGATGCACTGGTTAATATATCTCATTATTTATCTATCTGTAAATCAATAATATATCTACCTAAATAAACATTTTGTAGTCCAAGAATTTATAGATCACCAAGATTTTTTTTTATTCTAAAAAGTTATAGATTGTCGAGAAATTATTACAATTCAAGAATTTACATCATAGATCACAAGTTTGTGAACTTCACATAGCTTATTCACTTCAAACATTTGACTATGTGCTTAATCAAAATTGAACAAAACCCAATCTTCCTTATGATCTTTGTTAAGAACATAGAAAAACTCCATAATTTAAGCCCACAACAAGTAGATACTCATAATAAATTATAATAATTATCTTTATTAATATAAATGTCCATAATATTTTGAATCGATGTTGAATGAAATTGAAACAATTTCCATAAAATCATAAAAACTCAACAATTCATTATAATAATTCTAATAAATTGGCTCACCTAAACTAAATAAAGTTTCAATGAAAATCAATTTACAAAATTAATGTGTATATGCTATAACTTCACATTGAAAACTATTATTCTTTAGAGACAACCCATATCATAGTTAGAAACTCCTTTCTGCAACATAAATTTGAGATCACTTTCTTTCATCACTTGCAAGGTTAATGAATACAACACATTCAATATTTACGTTTCTCTCTTATATCTCATCCCAAAATTCAATTATGAGATATCGTCCTCCATTTTCTATACATAAATATTATCTATCCCATAATATTATCCATGTTTTCAATCATCTCGATACACTACCCATATTTTGTAATAAAAATTTAGTGGTACAAGGCTTCAACTTGCATTAGTGAAATAAAACCAAGAGATTTCCTATAGATTACACACGTCCTACTTGGGAGACTATGTGGTGCCATCTTAAACGAGACAGTTGCATCATTCATCACAAGCTCCAATTTGTTTGTGAGATGGGACTTAAGGAATCTCTGATATCTTTATAGTTGTAGTCCATACTCACAGAGTGGTAAACACATTAGTATGTAATTCATTTGTTTATTTTCCATACTTATTTGCATCTTTGAAAGCTTTATAGTTTTAGTCCCTATTCACAGAGTTGTAAACACATTAAGCATGAAATTTATTTGTTTCTTTTCCATACTTATTTGCATCTTTGACAGCTTTATAGTTGTAGTCCCTACTCACAGAGTGGTAAATACATTAAGCATGAAATTCATTTGTTTATTTTCCATACTTATTTGCAGAATTTGAAGCGTATTAATTAGACTTAGATATAGATAATTGGCATGTTATGTAAATTTCTTTAAAAATGAGGTCAATAAATTTACAGCTTATCTTGCCAATTTTTGTTGTGACTTCTATTTCTAGTGTTTTGAAATATATATTTCTAAAAAAAATAAAAAATATTAAAAGGAAGAATATAAAGCTAGGTTACTAAATATTTTCAAATTTTAAAATTAAAAAATATTGAATGAATGTGTACCACATAATTAATATATATTTAAAATAAGTAAAACCTTGATGTTGATTCTTCTTCTAATAATAATAGCATAAATATGGTGTTTTACAAAAAATTAGATATTTTACAAATGAGATTACTTCGCATTTCAGTGTTTTCATTTTCTTTTATTGTTAAAATGCATTTAAAATAAGAAAAAATTTTCAAGATAAGGATGTGCATGAATTCTTGTATCTTTTACCAGGTTAGCTAAACCATCTGTTGAACAACTTAAGTGACTATCAAAAACTTTTCAAGAGAAGGATGTGCATAAATTATTGTATCTTCTATGAGGTTAGTTTTTATTCAACAACCTAAGCGACTATCAAAATTATTCTATAGAGCATGGTAGAATTACAAGATATAAAGTTGTTGTAATATTGTATATTTCTTGAAGTCACAAACACCATAAGACTGCAATTCAGAAAGTACCCATATCGTTATAGAAAGAAAAATTGTGATAAAATGTTGTTTGTTGCTGAAAATATGAAACAAAATATATAACCAAAAAAAGGCTAAACCATATATGAAAGAATAAAAAATCTAAAAACTTGTTGTGATACACAGAAATATTAACAAATTAAAACAACACATTGGCAAATCAAAACAACACAAGAAACAATATAAAACACTTTGTACATATATTTCACGATGAACGAAAGAACACAAGATGTTTATCTTTTTTAGAAGAAAACTCAAAAACCTATAATGACATACTCATATCAATACTTACCATCAATGAAGAATGTGATGTTTTCAGTGATAATGACATTAATTGCAATTTAATAGTGGAAAATAAAAGGACAAAACCAAAAGCAAAATGTGCATCTAAATGGATAGAACCGTTTAGTTTCTAAAATTGTAAGGTGAGAGCTTCTTTTGTTTGTCATGTTGTTTTAAATATATGAAAAAAATATTATTATTTTTTAAATTATTAAAAAAATGTAAATAAAGAAATTATATAAAATAAACAAAATTGTTTATGTTCAAACATGCAAAATATCTATTCTTTAATTTTCTACTACATAGTAAGGGATAAGGACTTACATAAATTTTTGGTGGGTAATAACCACTACTAAGTTTGCACATTTACACATTACTCCTACATGTTAATGTGTTGAAGAAAACATAAATAATGGTAGCAATAACTACATATAAGTATATATATATTCATCTTGTTCCTATTCTTTTTTTATGCAAATACTAATTATGATCGAGAGTAACTAATGGTAAATAGGTTATTGAATATGAACTATTTTCAAATATTTTAATTTTAGGTGGTTTTCCTATGAAGCTTACCAATGAGAAATCATTGCACAAGTATTTAAAAATCATGGCATAAATATTGCAACTACATATAGAAATTATGGAAAAAGAGTATTGTCCACATGACACAAAGGCTGCAGTAAAATCTTCAAAGTTATGTTCCCAACAAAATGTCTCAAAAATAAATTTTCAATGATATATATATATATATATATATATATATATAAACATTATTTTTTGCATTAGTTAATGCTAAACTAATAGTGGTTAGAAAAATCAATTGCTAGAGTCGTATTTTGGCAAGGACTCATAATAAAATAATACTTATATTAACAAATTTCACCTTAATTTCAGGTCAACTATATATATATAAGAAAGATATGCAATTTCTTTATTAATCAATATAGAGTTGACAAATGCCATGTAAAAATATTATTCATGATAATATCTTGATTTAAGATTAAAAAAAAATGAATAATAAAAAGTTAGTGTTAGTCATAAATAAAATATTTTAATGTCTATATTAAATAACTCAATTTTTCATAACTTTATAAGGAGAAAAATAAAGTAATTTAAATTTAAAATTTTGATATTGCAAGAGATGTGTAAATTATTTCAATTTTAATATGGAGTTGATATATAATATTTAAGAAAATACTAATAAGCAAAAAAGTGTGACGTAGATCATAACTGAAATATTATTTCAATATACATGTTGAGTAAATAATTTTAACACCAAATATATAGAGAGAAAGATAGAAAAAAAGAGAACATTCTTATTTCATTAATAGATTTTTTTTTAATTCATGAATGAGAAAGATTTATAATTCCTTCTATGTTTAATATGTATTTGACATACATATATATATATATATATATATATATATATATATATATATATTAAAAAGAAAATCATAACAAAAATAATTATAAATAAACATACATAAGGGTAAAGAGATAATATCTTATGATTATTTGTTTTCTACTTTTAAATATGAGAGACATGGATTAACATTTTAATATGTTAATTACATATATATTATATAAAACAAGTAAAAATACTTTTTTTAAATAATTTTTTTAATTAAAATAATATTTTATTAATGTTTTTGTTCAAAATCAAGATAAATCTATCTTAACTTAACATTTACAATAAATTAAATAAAACTAAAAACTTATTTTTTTCTTAAATTATGCATTAAAAAAACTTATATAAATAAAAAAAAAATTATCTCTTAATTTTTAATAAATCTAAAATTAAAATAAATATAAATTAATTAAAATTTTAAAATAAAATAAAGTTTTCACTTATAATAAAGTAACCCATTAAGGTTTATCCTGTAAATGTCAAATATATGTGCGTGTTGCAGGTCAGACATGACTTTATGCCGGCACTATAATTTTATCCTTTGATAAATTCAATAATTATGAATAAAGAACTCACATTTAGCAGATAAATATAATATAACTCTCATAAATTATTTTCCACGATATTACTAAGAGGTTTCATGATACGTAACTATCGTGCAACATGTAAATTGATAAGCCTTCAAACACTTGCACTGCTCATCTCATATAAAATATTTTCAATGATTTGAATGGAATATATATTATCCTTCAATTTTTGTTTTGGAAAGTTCTTCGGCTTTGACGCAAGGTGATTATATATAATTGTTGAATTTTTGTTGTGAAATGTTTTTTAAGTTATATATATATATATATCATCAACTATATTTTGTATAGAAAGAAAGTATTAAGTAGCAATATTGTATATTATTCTTATTTTAAAAATATATTTCAAATATAGAGTTATAGTGAACTAACACTTTTGTTATTGTTAAGAAGGGAATATAATCGTTGAAATGAGGGGAGAGTTTGAAAAATATATAAGTTTATAATTTTCAAAATTCTCATGACATTAAATTGCTCAAATATTTTTGGTTTTTCTAGTACAGAAATTCTAAAAGTATATTATCATTCCATAAATTATGAAATTAATTTCTTTGTAATGCTGGAGCATTTAATTTTTAAGTCAAAATTGTATTTTGATTAGACTAGGAATCATTTATTTACAAAGAGAGTTGATTTCTTGATTAAATATAATGATTAATTATTTATATTTTCCTATGTTTTCAAGGATTTCTAAAAGAATATGTAATTAGGAAAGCAATTGTAACTAGATATAGATCTCAAGAATATTTGAGTGAGTTGAAGAGATTTGAGAGTAGAGAATTCCTTGAAAGATTAGTGGATTTAGAAAGTCCTAGATTAGAGGTTTAGGTGAGGAAATGGTGGATGTGAACTGAATTAGTTCAGAATCCTCTTATATTTAATAATGTAGATGAAATTGATCATTGATGGGATATAGAGAGGAGGAGAAAAGTGTGAGTTCAAGAGGATTTAAGGGTCAAGTTAGGGCCATAGGGCCAAAAGGGCTAGTCGAAGTAAATATGGCCATAAAGAGAGCCTTTTGACAACTTATGTAAATAATATTAATTTCATTTAAATGATTGAAATTTATGTGCATTTAATTTAGAATTCATGAAAAGTTGTGTTAGCCTTGAATGCAAAGGAACTGTGTTTGCTATATTTGAAGACCAGAGTTCCTGTTCTATTTTTTATTATGAATTCATGTATGCACAAGGGAGGATTGAGGTGAGTCTAGGAAGATCATGCATTGGATGAAGAGGAGATTCATTTTCTTTTCACAATCGTTGCAGTATCATAGTGGCACAGTGGAAGCGCAAGGAAGGCCACAGTGAAATACATAGAGGAAAATGATATTGAAATAAAGTTAAAGGTGGGGAGTCATAGAGGTTACAAACAAAGGTGAAAAAGGCTTGGTGACATAAGAGGTCCATGAGTTATAAACAAAAGCCAAAGGTCTTGTTATAGTGGAGGAGACATTTTAATTGATCATTGATCAATATATATGATCAATGATCCAAAGCGATTAGGGTTGTGTAACAAGATAATCAGAGAAAGCCACATAAGCAAGACAAAGGAGGAACAAACATAAAGGAGCGACACAACACTTAATGTTTTAAAGGGAAAAAGGAAATCGTTAAGTAGCGATGTCGGGAGTGATCCAAGTGGATATTGGTGGCCACCAACCTATTCCACTTGGACGTCCACCATTTTTTCTTTTAGTTTTTCAGTTTCCTTAATTGTAGCACAATTTACTATTTTTGGCAATTTTTCCAGTCCTAAAATTTCGGAGCCGTTTTGAGGCCCTAAATGACGTTTTTTTTGGAAAATCATCGGCGATGAATGTGATTCCTCAACTCAAATTTCACAGTCAGTAGTCATAGTCCTCAAATAAATATTTTTAACAAGGTATCGTGTGCGCCAAACATAGATTGTATGCCAAAGTTACGACCCCGGGAAATTGATGTATCAATTTACCCCAACGGGGCCCATTGTTTGGCATTTCATCTCCTAGGGCTAGTTTTTTGGATGTTTAGGGTTTTCCAATGTTTCTCAATAATAAATAGGCCTTCGAGCCTCATTGTAACACAGTTTAGAGGCATGTAGCTGCCACATCTCTTCTCAGAGATAAGTTACCATCACCCTAGCTAGTTTATGTCCATTTTGTCTGTAAGCATACTTTAGTTATTTGATATTAATGAAATAAGTTTTATTTCTGCAACATCATTACCTTTATGTTTATTTTTGTATTTTATTATGCTCTTGCATAAATCCAGATCAATGGTATCAAAGTGGTATGCTCTTTCTCAATCCTTCTTTGCATGTCCCCAACGAGGTCAGGGTATAAAGAATTAAGGCTCGATCCGGTTGAACCTTTATAAGATCAGCCTCGCAAACACTAACAACCACCCATGTAGGAAGAAAATAAAGACTATGGAGTAGGATACCATATCAAAATATTGCTTGAGGAGGCCCTCGAGAAACAAAGGAACGTGATGATGGATAAATTTTCCCAAATCCTTCAATGATTGCCCACCGACGACGGATATGCATCCAACAGCCACTCTAGAGGCACCACTCCTTTCAAGGTATATTTGAAGCCCAGATAGATGTAGACACTGTAGATAGATTGTTGAATTTGCTGGAAGGGTATTTCTCGGTCCATGATTTCTTCAACCGAGAAAATTTTAATTTTTCACTCCTCAAAGCCACCCCCCATGTCAAAGAATGGTGGGAAACCTACTATGAGAAAAAGGAAGAGAGGGAACCCTCTCTGTTCTCAGTTGCACGCACTTGGAATTCATTCTGAGATGACATCAAGGAACAATATTACCCCATGGAGAGATATGAGGACAAGTACATCTAATGGACCATGCTGTGGCAGCAAAGGGATCAAGATGTGCACGAACTGACGAATTTGTTCCATACCCTACACAAAAAATTGGGTATTGAAGATTCAGAGAAACATTTGGTGCTCATGTACCACAATTGTTTGTACAGATACATTTATGATGAAATGGAGTTCCTCGACATTACCTCGCTTGGCATGACATATCGATATGCCACCAAGATCGAGCAGAAATTTAAGTAGAAGAAGTAAGACTTTGGATCCGCGAATTTTAAGCCATGGAAAGACACCCCCGAACCACAGAACAAGGGGCAAAGCCAAACCAGGGTGACTCAGAACAACACCACAAATACAAAGAAGGACACGGGGAAGTCGTGTGAATTTCATAACATCTCCACTCACAACACAAGTGAGTGTCAGGCCAAACAGTCGTTGGTGGCTGAACTGAGGGAATCCAAATTAGATGCATATTCTGATTCTGAGTCAGAACCAGACAAGGGGAATGAAAAAGGGAAGCAGATCATTTATGCAGAAACCAGTGCTACCTGACGCAGGGCTAGCCTGCAAACCCAGAATCTTTTCTAAATGCCCGTGCATATAAAACATGCGCCTCAAACAATTGCCCAATCCAACTTCAATACACGGCAAATTGACACTTAAATTTGCGGAAGCTTTTCAATATCTTGTTCACAAAATTCTATGTGTTAGAAAAAACTCATGCTTCAAATCATTTTCATTTACTCAACCCCAAACTTCATTTCAATCCCAATTTAAGTAACTTCATTCATCATTTCCATTTAACATCAACATTCAGATATGACTGGGTTCAATCAAAAAAATGAACTTATGTTTTCAACCTCAAGTGGACATGGCAAACATCACCAATATCATTTGCATGCACAAAATTACATGTTTCAACCAATCAAAGTACCAAATATATATGCGCGCTCTTCCCTTTCAGCGTACCCAGCAGTCTCACATCAACACAGGCATTTCAATATTTACAGTTGATTTTGCCAAGCAATTCAATTTATCTCCATACATTCTTCAACGTGTTCATTTAATTCAGAGAATGATGCTGCTCATACCTACAACAGTCTATGTATTTTCGACCCTTTCACTTTGGTCAAACCAATATCAATTGTATATATAACTGCACTCTCTCTCATTCAACTTACTGAATCATATTTACCTGTGCACGCTTTCCCAAGAGCGATGTGGCATAACGTTCTTGTCCCAATATCAATTGAAGTCTTTAAGTCCTCATTTCCAGCGTTCATGCTACCAAACTGTAAATGGTTAATCCCATATCGATCTGTGCTTTGCGTTAAGATTGTTCAACGCTGTGTTGTCACCGCTTCACAACACGTCCTGCCTTTAACATTTTCATGGATGCATCAATACAATTGCCAATTAAATGCTGTGCCTACCTACGTTAATTTGTTCACGTCTGGCGCTTCAACATCTGCATTGGATTCGAACTAGTTTGTCTTAATGCTGGTGCTTCTGGTTTGTTTCAATAACCATCGTTTCGCCTTTTACCCTGCATTATCATATTTCTGTACTAATCTTCTTCACGTAGACAATTACACAGAAAAACCCTTCAATCGATTGTTACATGGTTTCTTCCAATATAAAAAACCCACATAGCATGTCAGATCATCACGTTATTTCAACGCTGCCACTTAATTTAATACAATCCGTAGGTAATTGAATCTTTGAAAAAACAAATAGAAGTTCCAGGCCTTTGGAAAAGGCGCAAAACTTAATCACTGCTTCAACTAACTTCTCCACGGCGCTATTGATTCAATTCAACGCTGTCCATAAAAGCAGTTTTCAATATGACTCACACCATTAATAATTGTAATCAATCCTTGATTCACAACATTAATAATTGCAATCGATCCTACTTGCAGCGCTCAACACAATTCATAACAGAAATGAGGATCGACTCCTGACTTAGATCTGGTATTGCGCATTCTTCTAAACATATCGACTATTACTGGTGCAGATTATAACCACAGTTTGCTTTTCATTAACACATTCAACATTCCTCTCTTTCTTCAATTGAATCTGTAATATAAACCTTAACAGTGACTTGTGAAATCAAAGACTAGTCCAATAAATACAATCAACCTTATCGAACAATACTAAATGGGCTTCTGCAGAAATTGAATTTCTTTCACAAGGACTAAACATCATTCCTTTGCACATAATAATTCCAGAATTCAAAGAGGAACGTATTTCCTTTCATTCATTTAACACACAAATTCAATCATACGCAACCTCAATAATGGACATACAGTCAAAAAATCAAATGCTGTATTAACACACAAAACACTTACAATACCATTTTCTTCCTTGGCCTGATTTCCAATCGTTTGGCCCTTACAACTTGCCCAAAGGCTTACAGCCTTGGCTGTTCAAAATCTGCTCTCAACCACTCTTCCTATTCAAGTGTCCCTCTCCTCTCAAAAACCACTCATATTTATACAAAAATAATGCATTTAATTCACTCAAAATATCTCTCCACCTAATCCTCAACTAATCCCATACATAGAAATCCTAATCCCAAATTTTGCTCCTAAAATATTTCTCTCATATCCTTTTATTTATTAAAAGAATATTTACATAATCCTCACTTTTCATAATTATCTCCTATTTTATTAAAAATAACAAATTAATTAATAAAATATTAAAAATTGTCACACCCTTTTTTCTAACATATTTACAAATGAAAAATGGACTTGATGCTCCTGCATCAGACTCCCAACGTTGAAATTAATCATGATCGCCTGATCATGTGTTCGGATCTGTGTATGCCTGGATCCCATATCTTGTGTTGTAACTTTCCATTTGTCGCTGCTTCTTTCTGATGTTCTTCTCCAGGTTTCCACACTTTATGTTGCATCGCTCCACTGTCTGTGCTCTCACAATCTTCTGTTGTCTTTCTTTTGCTGTTTCTCCTTTGTTTTACTGCTGCTGGCCTCTTCCGGGATTCTTTCATCATCATCCGCCTTATCAATTCAATTTCTCTGTCTAACAGACTTTCTCCAGCATCTTCAATAAAACCTGTACTCACAAAGCAATTGTTAGAATAAAAACCATAAGGCTTCAGGGCCTCCATAGATGTTACTTCAGCTGCCACCATAAATGTCTCTTCAGCTGTCACTATAAATGTCGCCCCACATGTTGCTCTAGCTGCCACTACGGATGTTGCTGCCTCCCAAACTTCCTGTCCCTCTGCAACATTCTTTTGCGCGTCACCTGCAATTTCATCTGCAACTTCTTTCTCTGGTTCAAATGTCTCCAGCAAACATTTCAGCATTTCATCAATATGCTGCAAATTAACTCCAGCATAATCTTCATCTTCCCTTTCGACAATCTTCAGTAATTGTCCATCATCATCTTGATTGATTCTGGAAATCAAATCAAGTTTTTCCAATACTGTAGCCTCATCCTCTATCACTGTAGCAGCTCCAAAATTTTGTCCACCAGTCTTCTCTTTGTCATACAGACAAGCCAACTCTTTCTTGTCACCCATGGTAACAAGCCTCTGCTTATGAGACATGACTGTCTCATCTTCTTCCTGCAACAGTTCTCCTCCTTCCAAGACAATTCCAAATGATGGACTGTCTTCTACATTACCTGTAAACACAATCAAGTCGTCAGCATTAAAATCACAAGACCCAATGGTCTCACTGGTTGATTCAGTCACCAAGTTTCCTCTCTGCAGTTCCAAGTCTTCTTCAGGACTCAGAAAATCTTCATTGGATTTCTCCTTAGCTTTCTCTGGCAATACTTCAGTATGCTGCTTTGAGTTCCTTCCCAACTTCTCTGTCAGCATATCAGTATGCTGATTTGCATTCACCATGAGACTGTTAGCTAGTCTCGCCTTCTTACCATCTATCTTCAACATGTCTTTCTGCTCTCGTTCACTGTACTGAACTCTTTCATCTGCTGCAATCTTTCTATCATACTCTGAATTTATCAACAAGTATTCCAACAATGCAATTTCTCTGTAGCATTGCTGAAGCATATCATCATCACCTGCATTCATACATAAACTTTCAGTTTGCATATCAAAATGTTCAACAGTATCAACTGTTACTTCCCCTATCTGCGCTTCAGACTGATTTTCTTCTTCAACATCCACAAGAATTTTCTCTTGTACTGTAACAGCAAAAGCATCACTGCTTTCTTTTTTAGAGTACTTATCATTTTCTGCTTCCTTTGTCTTCATTTTCTCCTGAGATCTTGCTATCTCAGCATCAATCTGAACAGTCTTCAGATTCAATTCTTCTTGAACAAACTCTAAATCTTGCTCATCTCCCTGTACTGTACCTGCAAACATACACAACTCATTAGTTTTAAAATCACAAGACTTTTCAGTCTCGACTGCTTCCTCCAACAAATCCTTCTGAACAAATCTGCCTGTGGAATCTTCAAATTCCAACTCTGGCTCAAGAACTCTAAGTCCTTTCTTCAATAAGGCAATCACACTTTGCCTCAACTTCATCTGCAATGGTTTCCAAATCACTCTCTTTCCCTTCAGTGGAAAGATCCATCCTCTATTCTGGTTTTCCTGCTCTTGCAGCCATTCTTCTAGTAACTGCAATTGTACCTTCATTACTGCAATTTCTCTTTCTCGGACTTCATCAGTCATCTTACCTCTGTGGCATTCCTCTGAACCTCTTCTCTGATCCTCCATGATCATCTTCTCCATTAATTTCTCACTCACCATGAGTTGCACTAGCCTCTGCAACAAGTTCTCCTGTCTTGCCACCACTTACCTCACCAAGCTCTCCTCACTCAGTATTTTGGTAAGTACTGGTTCACTGCCTCTGGAACCTCTTGAGCATTCTCCTCTGCTCTTTTTCTAGGCTATCTCTTCAACTCACTATCTCTTTAGGACACTGCAATTGTCCAACCTATCCAGCCTTTAGCTGAATGCCAGGTTCACTGCCATCATCTTATCTGCAACCATAAACTTCAATCATAAATTTCAAATCAGGAAATCATCTCACCTTTAAGATCCTGCATGATCTTGTCCTCCATTCACTACTGCAATCATGTTCACTACAACTGTGTAGCTTGCATATCAAATTTAAAAATCTGATCTTCCTTTCAATCATTCATCATACATTCAAAGAAAACACACTTTAGTTTTCAACAAAACCTTCTGTCCTCATTCAGAAAAACACCTTTTCAATTTCAACAGAGCCAAGCTCTGATACCAAAAATGACGCAGGGCTAGCCTGCAAACCCAGAATCTTTTCTAAATGCCCGTGCATATAAAACATGCGCCTCAAACAATTTCCCAATCCAACTTCAATACACGGCAAATTGACACTTAAATTTGCAGAAGCTTTTCAATATCTTGTTCACAAAATTCTATGTGTTAGAAAAAACTCATGCTTCAAATCATTTTCATTTACTCAACCCCAAACTTCATTTCAATCCCAATTTAAGTAACTTCATTCATCATTTCCATTTAACATCAACATTCAATTATGACTGGGTTCAATAAAAAAAATGAACTTATGTTTTCAACCTCAAGTGGACATGGCAAACATCACCAATATCATTTGCATGCACAAAATTACATGTTTCAACCAATCAAAGTACCAAATATATATGCGCGCTCTTCCCTTTCCGCGTACCCAGCAGTCTCACATCAACACAGGCATTTCAATATTTACAGTTGATTTTGCCAAGCAATTCAATTTATCTCCATACATTCTTCAACGTGTTCATTTAATTCAGAGAATGATGTTGCTCATACCTACAACAGTCTATGTATTTTCGACCCTTTCACTTTGGTCAAACCAATATCAATTGTATATATAAATGCACTCTCTCTCATTCAACTTACCGAATCATATTTACCTGTGCACGCTTTCCCAAGAGCGATGTGGCATAACGTTCTTGTCCCAATATCAATTGAAGTCTTTAAGTCCTCATTTCCAGCGTTCATGCTACCAAACCGTAAATGGTTAATCCCATATCGATCTGTGCTTTGCGTTAAGATTGTTCAACGCTGTGTTGTCACTGCTTCACAACACGTCCTGCCTTTAACATTTTCATGGATGCATCAATACAATTGCCAATTAAATGTTGTGCCTACCTGCGTTAATTTGTTCACGTCTGGCGCTTCAACATCTGCATTGGATTCGAACTAGTTTGTCTTAATGCTGGTGCTTCTGGTTTGTTTCAATAACCATCGTTCCGCCTTTTACCCTGCATTATCATATTTCTGTACTAATCTTCTTCACGTAGACAATTACACAGAAAAACCCTTCAATCGATTGTTACATGGTGTCTTCCAATATAAAAAACCCACATAGCATGTCAGATCATCACGTTATTTCAACACTGCCACTTAATTTAATACAATCCATAGGTAATTGAATCTTTGAAAAAACAAATAGAAGTTCCAGGCCTTTGGAAAAGGCGTAAAACTTAATCACTGCTTCAACTAACTTCTCCACGACGCTATTGATTCAATTCAACGCTGTCCATAACAGCAGTTTTCAATATGACTCACACCATTAATAATTGTAATCAATCCTTGATTCACAACATTAATAATTGCAATCGATCCTACTTGTAGCGCTCAACACAATTCATAACAGAAATGAGGATCGACTCCTGACTTAGATCTGGTATTGCGCATTCTTCTAACCATATCGACTATTACTGGCGCAGATTATAACCACAGTTTGCTTTTCATTAACACATTCAACATTCCTCTCTTTCTTCAATTGAATCTGTAATATAAACCTTAACAGTGACTTGTGAAATCAAAGACTAGTCCAATAAATACAATCAACCTTATCGAACAATACTAAATGGGCTTCTGCAGAAATTGAATTTCTTTCACAAGGACTAAACATCATTCCTTTGCACATAATAATTCCAAAATTCAAAGAGGAACGGATTTCCTTTCATTCATTGAACACACAAATTCAATCATATGCAACCTCAATAATGGACATACAGTCAAAAAATCAAATGCTGTATTAACACACAAAACACTTACTTCTGATACCATTTCTTCCTTGTGATTCAAACAGGTTGGCCTGCAAACTCTGCCCGAGAAGAGGCTTACGGCCTTAGTACAAAAATGCAAAATCTGCTCTCAACCACTCTTCCTATTCAAGTGTCCCTCTCCTCTAAAAAACCACTCATATTTATACACAAATAATGCATTTAATTCACTCAAAATATCTCTCCACCTAATCCTCAACTAATCCCATACATAGAAATCCTAATCCCAAATTTTGCTCCTAAACTATTTCTCTCATATCCTTTTATTTAATAAAAGAATATTTACATAATCCTCACTTTTCATAATTATCTCCTATTTTATTAAAAATAACAAATTAATTAATAAAATATTAAAAATTGTCACACCCTTTTTTCTAACATATTTACAAATGAAAAATGGACTTGATGCTCCTGCATCAGACTCCCAACGTTGAAATTAATCATGATCGCCTGATCATGTGTTCGGATTTGTGTATGCCTGGATCCCATATCTTGTGTTGTAACTTTCCATTTTTCGCTGCTTCTTTCTGATGTTCTTCTCCAGGTTTCCACACTTTATGTTGCATCGCTCCACTATCTGTGCTCTCGCAATCTTCTGTTGTCTTTCTTTTTCTATTTCTCCTTTGTTTTACTGTTGCTGGCCTCTTCCGGGATTCTTTC
The DNA here is from genome assembly GCA_034641835.2 of Pinus albicaulis. Classification (NCBI taxonomy): domain Eukaryota; kingdom Viridiplantae; phylum Streptophyta; class Pinopsida; order Pinales; family Pinaceae; genus Pinus; species Pinus albicaulis. Next base: position 786,894,170 of record CM076570.1, on the reverse strand, counting down.
ATCATCATCCGCCTTATCAGTTCAATTTCTCTGTCTAACAGACTTTCTCCAGCATCTTCAATAAAAACTATACTCACAAAGCAATTGTTAGAATAAAAACCATAAGGCTTTAGGGCCTCCATAGATGTTACTTCAGCTGCCACCATAAATGTCTCTTCAGCTGCCACCATAAATGTCTCTTCAACTGTCAATGTCGCCCCACATGTTGCTCTAGCTGCCACTACGGATGTTGCTGCCTCCCAAACTTCCTGTCCCTCTGCAACATTCTTTTGTGCGTCACCTGCAATTTCATCTGCAACTTCTTTCTCTGGTTCAAATGTCTCCAGCAAACCTTTCAACATTTCATCAACATGCTGCAAATTAACTCCATCATAATCTTCATCTTCCCTTTCGACAATCTTCAGTAATTGTCCATCATCATCTTGATTGATTCTGGCAATCAAATCAAGTTTTTCCAATACTGTAGCCTCATCCTCTATCACTGTAGCAGCTTCAAAATTTTGTCCACCAGTCTTCTCTTCGTCATACAGACAAGCCAACTCTTTCTTGTCACCCATGGTAACAAGCCTCTGCTTATGAGACATGACTGTCTCATCTTCTTCCTGCAACAGTTCTCCTCCTTCCAAGACAATTCCAAATGATGGACTGTCTTCTACATTACCTGTAAACACAATCAAGTTGTCAGCATTAAAATCACAAGACCCAATGGTCTCACTGGTTGATTCAGTAACCAAGTTTCCTCTCTGCAGTTCCAAGTCTTCTTCAGGACTCAGAAAATCTTCATTGGCTTTCTCCTTAGCTTTCTCTGGCAATACTTCAGTATGCTGCTTTGAGTTCCTTCCCAACTTCTCTGTCAGCATATCATTATGCTGATTTGCATTCACCATGAGACTGTTAGCTAGTCTCGCCTTCTTACCATCTATCTTCAAGATGTCTTTCTGCTCTCGTTCACTGTACTGAACTCTTTCATCTGCTGCAATATTTCTATCATACTCTGAATTTATCAACAAGTATTCCAACAATGCAATTTATCTGTAGCATTGCTGAAGCATATCATCATCACCTGCATTCATACATAAACTTTCAGTTTGCATATCAAAATGTTCAACAGTATCAACTGTTACTTCCCCTATCTGCGCTTCAGACTGATTTTCTTCTTCAGCATCCACAAGAATTTTCTCTTGTACTGTAACAGAAAAATCATCACTGCTTTCTTTTTCAGAGTACTTATCATTTTCTGCTTCCTCTGTCTTCATTTTCTCCTGAGATCTTGCTATCTCAGCATCGATCTGAACAGTCTTCAGATTCAATCTTCTTGAACAAACTCTAAAGCTTGCTCATCTCCCTGTACTGTACCTGCAAACATACACAACTCATTAGTTTTAAAATCACAAGACTTTTCAGTCTCGACTGCTTCCTCCAACACATCCTTCTGAACAAATCTGCCTGTGGAATCTTCAAATTCCAACTCTGGCTCAAGAACTCTAAGTCCTTTCTTCAATAAGGAAATCACACTTTGCCTCAACTTCATCTGCAATGGTTGTCAAATCACTCTCTTTCCCTTCAGTGGAAAGATCCATCCTCTATTCTGGTTTTCCTGCTCTTGCAGCCATTCTTCTAGTACCTGCAATTGTACCTTCATTACTGCAATTTCTCTTTCTCAGACTTCATCAGTCATCTTACCTCTGTGGCATTCCTCTGAACCTCTTCTCTGATCCTCCATGATCATCTTCTCCATGAATTTCTCACTCACCATGAGTTGCACTAGCCTCTGCAACAAGTTCTCCTGTCTTGCCGCCACTTACCTCACCAAGCTCTCCTCACTCAGTCTTTTGGTAAGTACTGGTTCACTGCCTCTGGAACCTCTTGAGCATTCTCCTCTGCTCTTTTTCTAGGCTATCTCTTCAACTCACTATCTCTTTAGGAAACTGCAATTGTCCAGCCTATCCAGCCTTTAGCTGAATTCCAGGTTCACTGCCATCATCTTATCTGCAACCATAAAATTCAATCATAAATTTCAAATCAGGAAATCATCTCACCTTTAAGATCCTGCATGATCTTGTCCTCCATTCACTACTGCAATCATGTTCACTACAACTGTGTAGCTTGCATATCAAATTTAAAAATCTGATCTTCCTTTCAATCATTGATCATACATTCAAAGAAAACACACTTTAGTTTTCAACAAAACCTTCTGTCCTCATTCAGAAAAACACCTTTTCAATTTCAACAGAGCCAAGCTCTGATACCAAAAATGACGCAGGGCTAGCCTGAAAACCCAGAATATTTTCTAAATGCCCGTGCATATAAAACATGCGCCTCAAAAAATTGCCCAATCCAACTTCAATACACGACAAATTGACACTTAAATTTGCAGAAGCTTTTCAATATCTTGTTCACAAAATTCTATGTGTTAGAAAAAACTCATACTTCAAATAATTTTCATTTACTCAACCCCAAACTTCATTTCAATCCCAATTTAAGTAACTTCATTCATCATTTCCATTTAACATCAACATTCAGATATGACTGGGTTCAATCAAAAAAATGAACTTATGTTTTCAACCTCAAGTGGACATGGCAAACATCACCAATATCATTTGCATGCACAAAATTACATGTTTCAACCAATCAAAGTACCAAATATATATGCGCCCTCTTCCCTTTCAGCGTACCCAGCAGTCTCACATCAACACAAGCATTTCAATATTTACAGTTGATTTTGCCAAGCAATTCAATTTATCTCCATACATTCTTCAACGTGTTCATTTAATTCAGAGAATGATGCTACTCATACCTACAACAGTCTATGTATTTTCGACCCTTTCACTTTGGTCAAACCAATATCAATTGTATATATAACTGCACTCTCTCTCATTCAACTTACCAAATCATATTTACCTGTGCACGCTTTCCCAAGAGCGATGTGGCATAACGTTCTTGCCCCAATATCAATTGAAGTCTTTAAGTCCTCATTTCCAGCGTTCATGCTAACAAACCATAAATGGTTAATCCCATATCGATCTGTGCTTTGCGTTAAGATTGTTCAACGCTGTGTTGTCACCGCTTCACAACACGTCCTGCCTTTAACATTTTCATGGATGCATCAATACAATTGCCAATTAAATGCTGTGCCTACCTGCGTTAATTTCTTCACGTCTGGCGCTTCAACATCTGCATTGGATTCGAACTAGTTTGTCTTAATGCTGGTGCTTCTGGTTTGTTTCAATAACCATCATTCCGCCTTTTACCCTGCATTATCATATTTCTGTACTAATCTTCTTCACGCAGAAAATTACACAGAAAAACCCTTCAATCGATTGTTACATGGTGTCTTCCAATATAAAAAACCCACATAGCATGTCAGATCATCACGTTATTTCAACGCTGCCACTTAATTTAATACAATCCGTAGGTAATTGAATCTTTGAAAAAACAAATAGAAGTTCCAGGCCTTTGGAAAAGGCGCAAAACTTAATCACTGCTTCAATTAACTTCTCCACGGCGCTATTGATTCAATTCAACGCTGTCCATAACAGCAGTTTTCAATATGACTCACACCATTAATAATTGTAATCAATCCTTGATTCACAACATTAATAATTGCAATCGATCCTACTTGCAACGCTCAACACAATTCATAACAGAAATGAGGATCGACTCCTGACTTAGATCTGGTATTGTGCATTCTTCTAAACATATCGACTATTACTGGTGCAGATTATAACCACATTTTTCTTTTCATTAACACATTCAACATTCCTCTCTTTCTTCAATTGAATCTGTAATATAAACCTTAACAGTGACTTGTGAAATCAAAGACTAGTCCAATAAATACAATCAACCTTATCGAACAATACTAAATGGGCTTCTGCAGAAATTGAATTTCTTTCACAAGGACTAAACATCATTCCTTTGCACATAATAATTCCAGAATTCAAAGAGGAACGTATTTCCTTTCATTCATTTAACACACAAATTCAATCATACGCAACCTCAATAATGGACATACAGTCAAAAAATCAAATGCTGTATTAACACACAAAACACTTACAATACCATTTTCTTCCTTGGCCTGATTTCCAATCGTTTGGCCCTTACAACTTGCCCAAAGGCTTACAGCCTTGGCTGTTCAAAATCTGCTCTCAACCACTCTTCCTATTCAAGTGTCCCTCTCCTCTCAAAAACCACTCATATTTATACAAAAATAATGCATTTAATTCACTCAAAATATCTCTCCACCTAATCCTCAACTAATCCCATACATAGAAATCCTAATCCCAAATTTTGCTCCTAAAATATTTCTCTCATATCCTTTTATTTATTAAAAGAATATTTACATAATCCTCACTTTTCATAATTATCTCCTATTTTATTAAAAATAACAAATTAATTAATAAAATATTAAAAATTGTCACACCCTTTTTTCTAACATATTTACAAATGAAAAATGGACTTGATGCTCCTACATCACTACCATTGCCACCACCAAGCTCTAGAGGGAGGAGCCCGAGGATCCAAAGGAGGGGGAGAGCCTCTTCCATTCCCAGATGTGGGTGAAGGGTTCTCCACTGCAATTCCTTGTCGATAGCAGAATCCAAAAGAACCTCATTTCAGCAGAGTTTGTGAAGTGCCTTGTTCTGTCGACCACGACACACTCGAAACCATATGCCATCGAGTGGCTTCACCAAGAAAGAGATCTTTGCGTTAGACAACAGTGCCGCCTTCCGTACAACATCAAGCCCTTCATGGATGAGGTATTGTGTGATGTTGCTCCTCTTGACATGTATGATGTATTATTAGGCCAACCATACTTGTGGATGTGACATGTTGTGTATGAGTCTAGGCCTCGTTCTGTTATTATTACTTTGGAAAATAAGTTGTACAGGATACAGGAGGTAGTACCACCTTCTGCAATCTCTTTGAGTACTGTAAAGAAATGCAGTAAGATTATTTCTCAAACCAGGAAATTTGTTTTCATTACAATTCGCCCACAGGGCAAGAAGAAGATTGTGGCCGCAACCTCCAAATAGGGCTCCCATACATGGCAATAGCGGATATACAAATTTGTGGAAGAATACAAGGACATTTTCTCCTCACCCACAGGGGTTCCTCTACAATGTCAGGCTAAGCACTCCATTGATCTGACCCTAGGCGCATCGTTACCTAATGAGCGGATCCATCTATTTTTTGTTATGGAGAATGATGAAATCAAGAGGCAAATCCAAGAGTTGTTTTGCAGAAAGGGCACATAAGGCCAAGCTCCTCACATGTACTGTATGAGGCTAATAAAGAAACTAGATGTATTGAATGCATCCAACATGTCTCTCAGTAGGTCTAGGATATCTTGGAGAAATACAATTCCAAGTACAAGCAACGACATGATCAACATCGGGTGCCACACAAGTTCTAGGTGGGCGACAGAGTTTGGTTGCATTTCTAGAAAGAACGCCTAACCAGAGCTCACATGAAGCTCATACCACTTTGATATGGGCCTTAAAACATTATCAAGGTTGTGGGAGACAATTAATTTGAGCTCAACATTCCCCCATTCCTTGGCCAACACCCAGTGTTCAATATGGATCGCCTTCGGCCATACTTTCCACCATTACTAGACACAACCGACATTACAAAACAACTCACACCAACAGAGTTAAACCCAAACTGAATGGAACAAGCCACAATTGATTGGATCATGGACATACATATCAAGAACACTCGACAACAAAGGATCCAACTATATCAGGTTGTCAAATCAGGCCAACTCCTTCACTTGGGCAAGTGGCTCACGAGGGACCCAATTCAACAGAATTTTCCTCATCTCATGGAGGAACTCAACTCAGTGGGGACCATTGATTCCTAAGTGGGAAGGAATGATACAGGTGTATATTGGTGGCCACCGGCCTATTCCACTTGGAACCCCACCATTGTTTCTTTCATTTTTTTAGTTTCCTTAATTGTAGCTCAATTTGCTATTTTTGGTAGTTTTTCGGGTCCTGAACTTCCGAAGCCGTTTTGAGGCCCTAAATGATGTTTTTTTGGAAAATTACTGGCGCCAAATTATGAGTTTTCAACTCACCATTTGCTGTCAATAGTTTTAGTCCTTGGATAGATCTTTCTAACAAGGTATCGCGCACGTCAAATGGAGATCGTATGCCAAAGTTACAACCCCGAGAAATTTATGTACCAATTTACCCCAACAGGGCCCATAATTTGGTGTTTCATCTCCTAGGTTTCAGTTTTTGGATGTTTATGGTTTTCCATTGTTTCTCAATAACAAATAGGCCTTTGAGCCTCATTGGAACATAATTCAGAAGCATGTAGCCGCCACATATCTTCTCAAATATAAGCTACCATCGCCCTAGCTAGTTTATGTTCATTTTGTCTATAAGCATACTTCAGTCATTTGATATTAATGAAATGAAGTTTTATTTCTACTGCATCTCTATGTTTATATTTATTTCTATATTTTATTGTGTTCCTACATAAATCTGGATCAGGGATACATAACATTCAAAGGAAATTCATTAACTAATAGCGCTGGGTTGGAATAGGTATTTCTCAGAATCTTGGAATAGTAACATTGTTGACGAGTCGAGCTATTAAGTTTGGGCTTATGTAGCCTTGACAGGACAAACAATGGGGCCCACCTGGAGGGTTTCTAACACTACAGGTTTTTTAAACATTTTATTTTTAATGCCAAGTTACTGAAGCCAGGCCGGAGGCAAAGTTGATAGGAAAAGAAAGTTCGGGTTGGGCTCACGTGGCAGAGTGAATCCCACTCAAAGGTTTCATAATCAGAATTTTTTTTGGATCTTCTTCCCATTGCATCGAGCATAAAGGCGAGATATTTCGTGGCAATAGGACCACCTTGGAAGGGATTTAGCCCAAAAGTTCAAGTAATGAGAAATTAAGAGAAGGATGGGAATGGTAGCTTCGAAATTTTATGTGCTTGGACATGTGAAAGGTTTTAAGTGGTCAAGTATAGAGGAGCCAAATAGGGCGCGACACAAAGAGAAGGGTGCAAATAGGTATGAGCACTATGTTGAAATTTTCAACAAGAAGCAATGAAATTGGCATCCGAAGACAACATCCAGAAAATGGCACCCATAAACGACTACCATGCGAGGCTTTTGATTTAATCATTCCTTAATTAAATTGAAAGAAATATGTGTCAAATTTATTTATCCCTTAAATAAATTGGACAATAAATTGTAATCTTATCTCATAAACACTTGTAATAGTTAACTGAGTGTGATAGACTCAGTTAGCTCATGAAATTCGAGTTGATGGTGGTTGGTGAGACATGTAGAGTGATTCTATTTGTTTTAGAGTCCAAGTTGAAATTAATGTATTAGTTTAATGCATGAGAAATCAGTTGACTCAATTAAGTGAGTTAAAATCACTCTAACTAGTTGTAACTGATTGCTGAACTAGTGAGAGGTCAAGTGAATTAAATCAGATTTAATTCACATGCAGTGATCTGTCAAGTGACTGATGGTTTACTATTAATAGTTTCATGCATGTCAGTTCTGATGAAGACCCAATTGAGACAAGCGTTAAAGGGAAGTTAACTATCAGTGTATTTTTAGCAAACTACCCAGATGCAGTTAAAACACCATTGGATTTCCCATGATGTTTGTGAAATCAAGGAAGGTTGAAATTCCTAAATAATAGGGATTGCATTCCACATGAATTGTGTGAGCAAGGCAGGCTAAGCAGAGGATGAGAATTGGTTAAGTGCTAGCCCAATTTTGTCCAGATCAGTGTGAGACAGTCAGGATAGTGCAGCAGACTCTTGTGAGAAGAGTGCATTGTATTGTTTCATGATTCCTCAGTTCATTATACAATAGAGATAGAGGGGTTTTGAGCAGCAAGATTTCCCCAAAAAAATATCTTGTGTTGTGGATTGACTTGCTTTCTCATACTTGGTGTGATTGTGCGATCATGTTTAATTTCCACAAATTAATTGTATAAGGATTCAGTATCTTTCTCTAGTATATTGCATGATCAGATTGAATCCATTGGTATACATATTGTTTGTATAATTTCTACATGGTATCAGGGCAGGAATTGTTTGGGTGACGATTTTGTAGAGATATTCTGAAAATTTTGATGAAAATTTTCAAAAAAAAATAGAATATTTGGATTCCTTGCGATAAAATAACCAAATTGAAAAAAGAAAATTGGTCGAATCAAATGAGGGAGATATCATTGATTTAAAATCAGCTCTTTTTTTAGAAAATTTTGTGACGGTGGGACAATTACAATGTGCGTGAATCAAGAACTTGCGTGCACTTGAGGTAAAATATGCATGCAAAGCTTTGATGAGAAAAGCAGAGGTTAGTGACTTGGTGGTTGAGAAGGAGGCTCTCAACATGCAACCTCAGAAGAAGTCTCAGAAGGTTGTGGAGCAGCCACAATTGAAGAAGCAGAGAGGAGACCGAGTGGAAGAGTCCACTCAAGCAGAGACCTCCACGAGGGGGAAATTTTGAGCTGGATGGGCAGAGGGAGTACATAGAGCTATACCTCCAGGTGTGAGGTGGGGCGATGTGCAGAATTAATTCCAAGAATAAATTTGGGTAGGGTTCATTGAGATGGTGTGTCTCATGGATTGAACCTGGCTACAAGGAGCCAACAGTACAACAGTAACATGAAGGATTGGTTAGATTGATGTAGTCAGATGTCAGAAAGACATAAATCATAGTGACATGAATCAGATACTGGAGTGCAGATCAGAGTTGGCAGCAGTGCTAAGAGCACAGATGCAGATGTGAGCAGCATTGAGAGTCTAGTAGACATGTGCAGTAGCTAGCACCAGTCATAAGACTCTGATGACAGATGCATTATACTAATTCAGTTGTTTGGAAGCTATTTAGTTTTAGGATAGTTGCATGTACGAACAACACTAAAGAAGTGTTGCATGCAAGAACATTCCAAAGGTACCAGATCGGGACAGATTGATTCCTTTCTTGTTGAGAGGGAGTGTTGAAATTTGCAACAAGAAACAGTGAAATTGGTATCCAGAAACAACATCTAGAAAATGGAACCCACAAATGGCTATCATGTGAGGCTTTTGATTTAATTATTCCTTATTTAAATTGAAAGAAATGTGTGTCAAATTTATTTATCCCTTAAATAAATTGGACAATAAATTGTAATCTTATCTCATAAACACTTGTAATAGTTAACTGAGTGTAATAGACTCATTTAACTCATGAAATTCGAGGTGAGGGTGGTTTTTGAGGCATGCAGAGTGATTCTATTTGTTTTAGAGTCCAAGTTGCAATTGGTGTATTAGTTTAATGCATGAGAAATCAGTTAACTCAATTAAGTGAGTTAAAATCAGTTTAACTAGTTGTAACTGATTGTTGCACTAGTGAGAGGTCAAGTGAATTAAATCAGATTTAATTCACATGCAGTGATTTTTCAAGTGACTGATGATTTACTATTAATAGCTGCATGCATGTCAGTTCTGATGAAGACCCAGTTGAGACAAAGGTTAAAGGGAAGTTAACCATCAGTTGTATTTTTAGCAAACTGCCCAGATGTAGTTAAAACACCATAGGATTTCCCATGATGTTTGTGCAATCAAGGAAAGCTGAAATTCCTAAAGAATAAGGATTACATTTCACATGAATTTCGTGAGCAAGGTAGGCTGAGCAGAGGCTGAGAATTGGCTAAGTACTAGCTCAATTTTGTCCAGACCAGTGTGAGACAGTTAGGATAGTGCAACAGACTCTTGTGAGAAGAGTGCATTGTAATGTTTCATGATTCCTTGGTTCATTATACAATAGAGATAGAGGGGTTTTGAGCAACAAGCTTTCCCTAGAAAAAATATCTTGTGTTGTGGATTGATTTTCTTTCTCTTACTTGGTGTGATTGTGCGATTGTGTTTAATTTCTGCAAATTAATTGTAGAAGGATTCAGTATCTTGCTCTAGTATATTGCATGATCAGATTGAATCCATTGGTATACATATTGTTTGTATAATTTCTACACACGGGAAGTCAAATCCTTTGAGGCTTAAGGAAAACGGTATATTGCGCGAAAAGAAAAAAAGGGGCCAAGATATATATAGAGGCATCTGCATTGATGATAGATGTAAAGTGTGTATGTGTAGCCCTGCCAAATCTTCCCACTACATTTATAAATGGATTTATTTCGCACAATATCATTTTAACAGGGTTGAAGGAAGCGCAGTTTCGAGATAAGTCTAAGAATTGTGGTTATTTAAGCAGGCTTGGAACTGGGTTTGCATCATGTGTATCAGAGCAAAAATGGTCTATAATATTCAAAATAGAGAATTTATAAAGGAGTAATGCAAGAGATAAATGATATGATATGGAGGAGAAGTTCCACGAGGTTAATTTCTTTTATTTTGAATTTTATATTAGAGTTGAGGATTAATGATCACAAGGTAGAGTTTGAAGGAATCACTGGAAGTCGAGGAACTAAAGGAACAATGGAACATAATAGTGATAAGGAAAAAGAAATTAAATCAGAGGTGCGGGCTCTAGAGGAATAAGGGCAGAGACAGTAGTAGTCCAAGATGCAAGATTTGACAAGTAATCATTTTCTTTTGTGATAATTTGGAAGATAGAAGTTGCAGAGTAGAGGATGTGAGGAATTAGAAGGAAGGTAATTTTATTTTGATGTAGAATAGATATTTGATTGAGTTTGGAAAGGAAATAACATTGAATTTCATTTTAGGATGTCGAATAGGGTGTTTGGAGAGCTATTATGATCAGAAAGCTAAAAGATGAGAGTAGGTATACTATTGGAGATGTTTTGAAGAAGGAGCTTATTCAGAGGGGCGAACCAAAAGTAGAAGATAATTTTTATAGTTTGGTGATACCTTTGGTCAAGAGGATTTATGTTTGTAGTGACAACAACCTTAGAGTAATGTAGTAGATGATGAAGACAGAAGATTCAACCATTATAACAGCAAGCCATGATAGGAAGAAGGTAGCAACTAGATAATTTAAGCAAGTATTGTGACAAAAACCAATAGCGTCAGGAGAGATTATGATATGAGGACAACAAATTTTTCAAGAAGAGTGAGTAGATAAATATGCAGAAGCCATACAAATTTAGAAGCTAAGGAAAATACTTTCTCAAGAGAAGAAGGAGAAGAGGTTCTAATGCAGGGAACTAAAAGAAGGCCGGCTTCCAATAAGAAGTGGTTGGGTAGAAGTTGTACGAGAGGTAGCTCCACAGTAAGTGTGGGTGGGTATAAATGCCCAAAATAAGAAAGAAAAGGCAAAGAGGAGATATTGGTATTGATAATAAGCAACAAACTTGTTACATAAGAAATAAGATTCTTGCAACTCCAAGGTGAATGAGGAGAGTTCACAAAGGAAAGAGTTAAAAATGGCTATTGATAGTCATGTGCAGGGTTCAAGTGGAAATCAAAATAGGAGAGAAGAAAATTCCAATGCAATAGGCATGAGGAAGAGGAAGATGAGTGGTGAAGAAAAGGAGAGAAACTTGGCTAAGTTAAGAGCATATTTGGATAAGCTCAAGTAACGGTTTGGAGAGTGGGGATTTTATGGCTGGATAATGAGGAAGAAGGATGTAGCATGGCTTTCTTTGCAGTGAGAGTTGAGACAGAGGAAGTATAACAAGCTAAAGGAGGAACTTAGAGTAGTTGAGTTGGAAATAAAGGTTTTCTTTGGTGCAGAATAAGCCAAAGATAGTGAGGAAGAATATATAGACAATTTGCAGGAGAAATAAAAGGTATTTGAAGCCTTGGAAAAGGATGAGAACTATATTTTTGAGTATGAAATTTTGTGTATGTATATAGGTTTGACAGGTAGTGATCAGTGCACGACTGATGTATTTGTGCAGGCTAGTGAAGAAATGCAACTTCTCAAGGAGATGATTGAAATGGAAAATTTTTGTGAGCATATGCTTAATAAATTTGAAGAGGTAAAAGTTAATAAGAAAGTTGCTATGCCAGAGGAAACAAAGGGTGAACCACCCTTAATTTTTTATTTAGAGGGAAATGAAGCAACATTATTTCAAGAATTTGGTACAAATATAGAAGATGGAGCAACATAAAATATGAAGTAGCAATTGGAGATGAAGAGTTACTTTATGAAGATATGCTCGAGAAGAATTCAGTTAATCATGCTTGAGGAAGGAAGTAAAAGTGAAGGTAAGGAGGACTGTCTCACAGAAGATATAAGCATGGAGGATGCTGATACAATTCAAAGTGATTTTGAACTATATGGATAACTATTTTTTTTAGAACAAAGGATAGAGAGGAAAATATTGCATATTCAGATTGAAAAGGAAGAATTAAAGGAAGAAGAAATTGTGTTTGGAAATGATTAAAATTAGACTTCAAAGTGTATACAACAAACTAAAAGGGAGTAATATAGGCCAGAGTTGAAAAATAGTTTTATAACTCTTTTGAAAGAAGAAGATATGCAACAACCTGAGGACAAAACAACAATAGAGTTCAGTAAAAACTGGAGATTGATGAGGTAATAGAGGAAATATGGATGTTGATGAGGAATACATCTAGGAAAAGGTACCCCAAAAAGAGGAGTACAACCAACAAATAATTGCGTCTGGTTGAACAAGTTTGCATCGATGGAGGAAAAGGACAAAAAAAACCTAAAATATGGAGACCTGGAGGGTTGGAAACAGTAAAGCAATAACAACACAACAAGGAGAAAGACTCGTTGCAAACAAAATTTTGGGACCCAGGAGGATTTTCATCACCTTATGAAAGCATATGGTCAGGAGACCATGTTTTTTTTTTACCTTGGGAGTATGATGCAGGAGCATCAACTTCCAAGTCAAAATTATATTTCGACTATATTAGGGGTTATTTATTTACCAGGGGAGTTGGTTCCTTAATTAAATGTAATTGATTAATTATTGATATTTTCCTATGTTTTCAAGCATTTATAGAAGAATATGTAATTAAGAAAGCAATTGTAACAAGATCAATTCTTCAAGATAGATCTTGAGAATATTTGAGTGAGTTAGGGAGATTTGAGGGTAGTTGGATTCCTTGAAAGATTTATGGATCCAGAAATTCCTAGATCAACTTGGTTTAGGTGAGGAAATGGTGGATCTTAACTAAATTAGTTCAGAATCCTCTTGTATTTAGTAATGAAAATAAAATTAATGGGATATAGAGAGGATGAGAAAAATGTCAGTTTAAGAGGATTTGAGGGCCGAGTTAGGGCCAAAATGGACATTCAATGTAAATTTGGCCTTAAATAAGGCCTTTTGACAACTTATGTAAATATTATTCATTTCATTAGAATGATCGAGCTTTGTGTGAGTGTAATTTATAGTTCATGAAAAGTTGTGTTAGCCTTGAATGTAGAGGAACTGTGTTTGCTATTTATGAATAACAGAGTGCTTGTTCTATATTTGTTATTCTAAATTCCTATATAGACAGGGGAGGATTGAGGTTAGTCTAGGAATATCGTGCATTGGCTTAACAAGAGATTCCTTTTCTTTTCACAAGCGTTGCAGTATCAGAGTGGCGCAGTGGAAGCGAAAGAAAGGCCACAATGAAATACATTGAGGAAAAGGAAATTGAAATAAAGTTAAGGGTGGAGAGTCATAGAGGTTTTAGAAAGAGATGAGAAAGGCACAGTGACATAAGAGGTCTGATAGTTATAGAAAAACTCCAAAAGTCTTGTTACAGTAGAGGAGAAATTTTAATTGATCATTGATTAATCTATATGATCAAAGATCAAATTGATTGGGGTCGGGTAATGAGATAATTAGATAAATCCAGGGAATTAAGTCAGAGGTATATCGAACGTAGAGGAGCATCACACAAATTAATCTTTTAAATGGGGACAAGACAGACAATGGGTCTCACTCGAAGGGTTTGCACCCTTGTGGGTTTTGTAAACATTTTTTTTTTTAAGCGTCTAGTTATTGAAGGCTGGTTGGAGGCAGAGTTGATAGATAAAGAAAGGTTAGGTCGAGGTCACGTGGTAGAGTGTACCCCGCAAATAAATTTCATAATCGATGAATTTTGTGAATCTTCTTCCCATTGTTCCAAGCATAAAGGAGCGAGATTGCGTGGCAAGTGGGCTACCCGGAAGGGGTTTATCCCAAAATTCCAAAGAGAAATAAATTAAGGAAAGGATGGCATTGGGAGCTTTGGCATTTTATGCACTTTTTTATGTGGAATGTTTCAATGCGTAGAGTATAGATTATCTAAACAAGGCGCGGCACATAGAGAAGGGTGTAGATAAGTATGAGTGCGGGACGTTGAACCCTTTGAGGCTTGAGGAAAAAGTTCTATTGCACGAAAATAACAAAACAAGCCGAGATATATATAGAGGAGCACACATTGATGATAGAGGAAAAGGGTGTACGTGTAACCCTTCTAAATCTCCCACTAAATTGATAAATGGATTTATATCCCACAAGATCATTTTAATAAGGTTGAAGGATGCGCGGTTCTGAGATAAGCCTAGGAAATGTGGGTATTTAGGAAGGCTCTGAACGGGGTTTACATCATGTGGTATCTTAGAAGAAATGCTCTGTAAAATTCAAAATAGAGAATTTATAAAGGAGGAGTGCAAGAGGTTAAGGATATGATCTGGAGGAGAAGTTCTATGAGGTAACTTTCTTTTGTTTTGATTTTTATATTAAAGTTGAGGACCGATTATCTTACGGTAGAGTTTGAATAAATAATTGGAAAGTTGAGGACTTGAAGGAACACTTGAACATAACAGTGACGAGGAAAGAGAAATTAAATAATAGGTACAAGCTCTGGAGGAAGAAGGACAAAGACAATAAAAGTCCAGGATGCAGGATTTGATAGGTAATCATTTTCTTTTGTGATAATTTAGAATACAGAAATTACAGAGCACAAAATGTGAGGAATTATAAGGAAGGTAATTTTATTTTGATTTAGAATAGAGAGTTGATTGAGTTTGGAAAGGAAAGAACATTGAAGTTATTTTTAGGATGCATAATAGGGAGTTTGGAGAGCTAATGTATTCTTAAAGCTAAAAAAAGAGATCAAGTGTTTCATTGGAGATATTTTGAAGAAGGAGTTGGGTCAAAGAGGAGAACAAAAGTAGAAGATACATTTGATAGCTTGGTGATACCTTTGGTCGAGAGGATTTATGTTTGTAGTAACAACAACCATAGAGTAATGTAGTAGATGACAAAGACAAAAGATGAATCCATCATAGCAGCAAACCATGATAGGAATAAGGTAGCAACTAGAGAATTTAAGAAAGGACTATGAAATAACCCAATATAATCAAGAGAGGTTGTGAGTTCAGGATAACGAATTTCTCAAGAAGAGTGAGTAGATAAAGATGCATAAGCTAGAAAATTTTGGAAGTTGAGGAGTAGACATGCTCAAGAGAAGAAGGAGAAGAGGTTCTATTGTAGGGAACCAAAAGAAGGGCGACTTTCAACAAGGAGCAGTTGGGTAGAATTTCTTGGAAAGGACGTTCCACAGTAAGTGTGGGTAGAACTACCGAGAAGAAGAAATAAAAATCTAAGAGGAGAACTTGGTATTTCTAGCAAGAAAAAAATTGTTACATAAGAGATAGGATTCTTGCATCTCATAGGTGAACGAGGAGAGTTCACAAAGGAAATAGGTAAAATGGATATTGATAGTCATGTGTAGGGTTCAAGTGGAAGTCACAATAGGAGAGAAGAAAATGCCAAAACAATAGTCATGAGGAAGAGGAATATGAGTGACGAAGAGAAGGATAGAAATTTGGATGAGTTAAGAGAATATTTTGATAAGATCAAGAAACAATTTGCAGAGTGGGGATGTTATGGATAGATAAAGAGGAAGACGGAGGTAATATAGCCTTCTTTGTAGAGAGAGGTGAGGTAGAGGAAGTATAACAGTCTGAAGGAGGAACTCATGGTAGTTGAGTTGGAAAGAAATGTGTTCTTTGGTGCAGAAGAAGCCATATATATTTAGGAATAATTTATAGAAATTTTGTGGGAGAAATAAAAGGCACCTGAAACCTTGGAAAAGGAAGAGAATTATATTTTTCAGTCTAAAATTTTATGTATGTATGTAGTTTTGACAGGTAGTGATCACTGTGTGACTGATGTATTTGTGTAGGCTAGTGAATAAATTTGACTTCTCATGGAAATGATTGAAATGGAAAAGTTTTGTGAGCATATGCTTAATAAATTTGAAGAGGTCAAAGTTAATAAGTTGTTATGCCAGAGGAAATCGAGGGAGCACCACCTTTAATTTTTTATTTAGAGGGAAATTACGCAACATTATTTCAAGAATATGGTACAAATGTAAAATATGGAGCAACAATTGGAGATGAAGAGTTACATTATGAAGACATGTTCGAGAAGACTTCAGTTGAAATTCTCATGCTTGAGGAAGGAAATACGAGTGAAGATAAGGAGGAATGACTCACTTAAGATCTAAGAATGGAGGATGCAGATACAATTCAAAGTTATTTTGAATTGTATGGAGAACTAATTTTTTTAGAACAAAGGATAGAGAGGCAAGGATTGCATATTCATATTGTAAATGCAGAATTAAAGGAAGAATAAATTGTTTTTGGAAACGAAGAAGAGAAGAATTCAAAGTGTAGACAACAAAATGATAGGGAAGAATATGACCCAGAGTTGAAAAAGAGTTTTATAACTCTTGTGAAAGAAGAAGATATGCAATAGCTTGAGGGAAATACAACAGTAGGGTGTAGTAAAAACTAGAGATTGATGAGGTAATAGAGGACATGTGGATGTTGATGAGGAAGACATCTGGGAAAAGGTACCCTAAAAGGAAAAGGATAACCAACAGAGAATCACAACTCACTAAATAAGTGTGCATCAACAGAGAAAAAGGACAACAACAACATAAAATATGGATACCTGGAGGGTTAGAAACAATAAAGCAACAACAACACAACAAGGAGAAAGACCAGTTGCAAACAAAAGTTTGGGACCTAGGAGGATTTTCATCATCATATGAAATCACATGGTCATGATACCATGATTCTTTTTGACCCTAGGATTTTGATGCAGGAGCATTCAACTTCCAAGTCAAAATTTTATTTTGAATAAACTAAGGATCATTTCTTTACCAAGGGAGTTGGTTCCCTAATTAAATGAAATTTATTAATTATTTATATTTTCTTATGTTTTCAAGGACTTCTAGAAGAATATGTAATTAGGAAATCAATTGTAACCATATATATTCCTTAGGATAGATATCAAGAATATTTGAGTGAGTTGGAGATATTTGAGGGTATTTGGATTCCTTGAAAGATTTGTTGATCTAGAAAGTCCTAGATTAGAGGTTTAGGTGAGGAAATGGTGGATCTGAACTGAATTAGTTCAGAATCCTCTTGTATTTAATAATGTAAATGAAATTAATGGGATATAGAGAGGATGAGAAAAGTGTGAGTTCAAGAGGATTTGAGGGCTGAGTTAGGGTCATAGGGCCAAAAGGGCCATTCGATGTAAATATGGCCATAATGAGGGTTTTTTGACAACTTATGTAAATAATATTCATTTCAATGGAATGATTGAACTTTGTGCGCATGTAATTTAGAGTTCATGAAAAGTTGTATTAGTCTTGAATGCATAGGAACTGTGTTTTCTATTTCTAAATACCAAAGTGCTTGTTTTATATTTGTTATTCTGAATCCCTGTATATGCAGGGGAGGATTGAGGTTAGTCCAAGAAGATCACTCATTGGCTAAAGAGGAGATTCCTTTTATTTTCACAATCGTTGTAGTCATTAAAGAACTTTTGAGGTCTAAAATGGGCCTCCTAAGAAAAATGTAGAACCATAATAAAATTTATAAGAGCTAATAGGATTCAAGATGATGATGTGAATCATGGGGGATGATTCACCATTATTGGGGTAAAAAAGTAAAAAAGATTAAAAATGAATAAAATAATAAAACTATTTTTTCAACTTGTATTTTAAACTTATCTCCCTGAGGTTTTACTCAAATTTCGAGTGGGAGTACTCATTGGATACAAAATTTAATTCCTTACCCAAGTAGTACCCATGTTGCATACATTCGATGGACCCTACTACACAAAAAATGAGAAATACATGAAAAAACGTGATTTCAATCAAGTTTTCATTTAATTCTAATTTTTCGTGTAGTAGGGCCCATCAAAAGTATCCAATATGGGTACTCCTCGGATGAGGAATCAAAATTATGCATCCAATGAGTGTTTCCGCTCGAAATTTGAGTAAACCCATAGGGAGATAAGTTGAAAATATGAGTTGAAAAAATAGTTTTTTTTCCTTCTAAAATTTGATGATGTAATCTAATCTTATTTTATTATTTCCACTATTATTTTATAATTTCCTTAGGAGGACCATTTTAGACCTCAAAATTCTCCTAATGATCAGTGGCACAACGGAAGCATGAGGAAAGCCATAGTGAAATACATCGAGAAAAATGAAATTTAAATAAATTTAAGGGTGGAGAGTCACAAAGGTTGTAGACATAGATGAGAAAGACGCAATGACATAAGATGTATTAGATTTATAGACAAAATCCAAAGGTCTTGTTACAGTAGAGGATGAACTTTAATTGATTTTTTATCAATCTATATGATCAACGATCCAAAGTGATTGGGGTCATGTAATGAGATAATCATAGAAATCCATGGAAGAAAGTCATAGGTGGATCAAACGCATAGGAGCAGTGCAACACTTAATATTTGAAAGGGGAAGAGGAAATCATCAAGTAATGACGTCGAGAGATGGAACAGTCAGAGGAAATCCGTTAACTGACAATGCCAGGCCATAATATGTTTTTAGCAGTAGTCTTGAAGTAGTAACATTGTTGATGACCTAGGATTTTAAGGTTGGGCATGCGTAGCCATGACAAGACATACAATGGGTCCCACACGAAGGGTTTCCACCCTGACGGGTTTTGTAAACATATTATTTTTTAGCGTCAAGTTATTGAAGGAGGTCTAGAGGCAAATTTGATAGACAAAGAAAGGTTGGATCAGTCTCACGTGGCAGAGTGGACCCCCCCTCCAGGTTTCATAATCGGGAAATTTTGTGAATCTTCTTCCCATTGTGCTATGCATAAAGGAGCAGGATTGCATGGAAAATTGGCCACTAGGAAGGGCTTTAGCCCAAAATTTTAAAGAATGAGTAATCAAGAAAAGGCTGGCATTGGGAGTTTTGACATTTTATGTGCTTGTTTATTAAGAAGTTTTAAAGGGGTGGAGTATAGAGGAGCTAAACACAACATGAAACAAAGAGAAGGGTGCATATAGGTATTAGTGCAGGAATCCAAAGCCTTTGAGGCTTAAGGAAAAAGTATATTGTTGATGATAGAGGAAAATGGTGTATGCATAACCCTCCCAACTCCTCCCACTGCATTTATAAATCGATCTATATCCTAGAAGGTCATTTTAACAAGGTTGAAGGAAGCGTAGTTCTGAGATAAGTCTAGGCATTGTGAGTATTTAATCAGGCTGATAACTTGGATTGCATCATGTGGTATCAAAGAATAAATTATTTATAAAATTCAAAATAGATAAGTTATAAAGGAGGACCATAAGAGATAAAGGATCTGATCTCGAGGAGAATTTCCACAAAGTAAATTTCGTTTGTTTTGAATTTTCTATTAAAGTTGAGGACTGATAATCATAGGGTATGTTGTCACTAAAATTGACCCCTACAAATTTTGGCTATCCCACCAAAATTATAAGCTTCTTTCTTCCTATATTCTTCAAACAATATGTCCTTCTTTGAAATTCTGAGTTTATTTCATATTAGGCCTACCATTACCCATTCCCTCATTTCCATAATTAAATATTATATTTTCATTGATGAGGAAAATCGGGGGAATTTGATTATTATTTCATCAATAGTTACAAGCCCAAGCTTCAAGGGATTCATAGGTGTTGTGAAAGCGTTTATTTCATATTTTATCCATTATCTAAACTAGAGAGGTATGAATAGAGTATGGAAATGAGTTAATGTTTCAAATTCCAAATAATATTGCATTTATCCTAACTGTTGAGATGTCGTGGACTTGGTCAGCCAACAGGGCATATTTATTTTATTATTTTCTAAATATTTTTGTGAAGAAATATACATTAAACATTGTTAATTTCCATTAAAAAATTCAGCCATATATTAAAGGAAGGATAAGACAGGACCAGACGAGAGTGCAGAGAGGAGGAAGAAGTCATAACTCGGTAAGAAGGAAAATAAAATTTTGAGATATATTTTCATAAATGAAAATCATTTTTTTTTATGAGGATTCCAAGCATTTCATAAGGAGAAAGATTTCATTTAGTAAAAGGAATTTTACAAAGGTGAAATTATTATGGGATATGGAGGTAAAATGGTTTTCTATATTGTCAAACCATGGGAGCAAATCAAAGAAAATGGGAAATATTTATAAATTTGAAAATAGAAATATGGAGAAAAATTTGGGTCAAGCCCTGGGTTTCTAATGGAGAAATAGGTATGGTTTTCCTAAACTAAGACCTAAATTCATTAAAATAAGATTCTCAATTAATTCTCATTTTCGAAAATTAATTAGAATGGAAAATATTTTTTCTCCTAAAAATAAATTTCTGATATTTGGATATAAGAGATAAATTCGAATTAATGGAAATCAGCTACAAGAGGCAGAGTCTCTGAGAATTTAAAGATTGGTCAACTGAGGATTATATGTTATTTGGCATACACTTAGCAGCAGAAATCCCATATTCTGTATTCAGGGCAATAGGAGATTTGGCGATCCAAATTCAGTTATCTCCAGGTTTTGAGGCAGTTCCAACATATCATATCGTCATCCAATATTTACGGAAACAACCTCAACTATTCAAATGTCATTTCAGTGATCTCCCAACCAATAAAACCATCAAAAAATTTCAGCAAATTGATACATTGAAAACATATTTATTTTTATTTTATTTTCATGATATTATTAGATTTTATTTTCAAAAAATTAGGGTGTAGTTTTGGTATTGTTTTATTATTTAAAAAATGATTTTTAATTTGAAAGGGTTCGGTTTTGGGAAGACTCCTTGGAGTATTTTTTATTAGGATCGTTACAGATTAATAAAATTTGACAAGACAAAACATGGAGTTTTTTCACATCAGAGATTCATGTGATGTATTTTCCCAATCTGTCCATTTTCTTATGTGAATGTTTTTCTTCTCTATAAATTCATTAGAATGTTCTATCTTCTAATGTTTGGATGAGAGTAAATGCTATAGAATTAATCCTTATTTCAGATGCTTTGTTTCATAGATCATTCCATTCCAAATCCGAGTCCAAGAATATCAAGAATCATGACATGTCCAAGGTGAAGTGTTTTCACAGTCACAAGCATGGGCATTTTGCTACTAACTGTCCACAAAAGAAGAAGAACAAGAAGGTTGGAGGATCTGTAGTTGGCAAGGCTCTTGCCTCGAAATTTGAGCTTGACTTCTCATTTATTGCATGCATGATGTCAAGTGCATTGGGATCTGTGTGGTATTTGGATAGTGGCGCTTCCTTTCACATGACGGGAGACAAGGAACTTTTCAGTGACTTGGAGGAGAAGGATCTCTAGATGCATATTGAAATGGGTGATGACGTGTGGTACAGTGCTACCGGGATTGGTACCATTACCTTCTAGAGGCAATCAAGTAAACCCTTTCAATTAAAAGATGTAATGCATGTACCAGGTTTGAAGAAAAATTTAGTCTCAGTCGCAATGTTGGAGGATAGAGGCTATGATGTTGTTTTTAGTGAAGGAAAAGATTTCATGCGACAAAAAAGAACAGGACAAGCCAAGAGGATATGGATTCGAGTTAAGAATATGTACAATATGTAGGTATATGGTTGTGCAACAATGATGGGCAAGGCAGATCACGTGGTGAGCCGAGATGAGAGCGGATTATGGCACAAGAGATTGGGCCATATTCACCATGGAGCCTCGAAAGTCATGCAACAGATTTCTACTGGTCTTCCCAGGGGTACACTTGTGCAGTCAGAAACATGCAAGGGATGTACTATGGGAAAATATGTAAAGGCCAACTTTCATGAGAAGGAGAATCGAGTTTAGGGGATCCTTGAGAGAGTTCACACAGATGTGTGTGGACCATTCTATGTTGCTTCAACAACAAAACAGAAGTACTATGTAATATTTATTGATGACTTTTCTCTTAGGTGTTGGATCTTCTTCCTGCAGAAGAAATATCAGACATTCTCTAAGTTTCTTGAGTTTAAGGCACTGGTGGAGAAAGAGTCGGGGAATCAAGTGAAGGCTCTTAGGAGCGATAATGGTGGAGAGTACATCTCTAATGAATTCAAGAACTTTTGCAGCAAAGAAGGAATTCAAAGAGAATTGATAGTGCCTCATAACCCACAACAGAATGGGGTCGCGGAAAGAAAGAACATAATGATTGTGGGGTGCATCAAGAGCAATGTTGCATGATCAAGGCCTACCGATGCATCTGTGGATGGAAGCATGCAACACTGTGGTATTTGTGCAGAACCGTTGTCCTCATAAGATACTTGGCATGAGTTCACCTGAAGAGGCTTTCACTGGTAAGAAACCTGATGTTTCACACTTTAATATTTTTGGCTCATCTGTTTATGTGAATGTGACCAAGGATGCCAGGAAGAAGCTGGAACCGACAACTGAGATCGGGATTTTTTTGGGGTACACTAAAACACTCCATAATTATAGTGTGTATTTTCCAGACAACAGAATGACTGTTGTGCGACGGGATATAAAATTTGATGAGGAGAAACCCATGCGGTTGTCCCTTGAGAGGTATCTGGACTTGCATGTGGAGGAGGAACTATTAGTTCCCAAGGATGAGCCTCAAGATGTGGATTAACCAAATTAGGATGTTCATGGAGTGGAGGAAAACACTCATGTAGAGCCATCCATCAGAAATGGTAGAAGGCGCACCACGGAAGCTGATAGATTGAGACTTTATGCTGTAGAGAATGTAGGAGCCCCTACTTCATAACGCAGACAGAGAAAGTCTCCTGACCGATTTACTGGATGCATGGCTCTTATAAGAAAATGTATTGTGACTAAACCATCTTTCTTTCAAGAAGCAGTGCAGCAACCAACTTAGGTTGATGCAATGGTGGAGGAGTATGACTCCAATGCCAAGAACAGTGCATGGGAGATAGTCCCAAGACCAGTGAACAAATCAGTGGTTGGATCGAGTGGATCTACAAGGTAAATAAATCTGCTGATGGGAGTGTGGAGAAATACAAGGCCAGATTTGTGGCCCAGGAATTCTCACATATCGAGGGCATAGATTATGATGAGACTTTTGCGCATGTTGCAAGGTACTCTTCCATAAGATCCATCCTTACACTCTCAGTGCAGATGGGCTGGCGCATTCATCAGGTGGATTTGAAAACCGTGTTTCTCAATGGGATCATTGAGGAAGAGGTGTACATAGAGTAGCCTAAAGGTTTCAATATCTTCAACAATGAGTTGCATGAGTGCCGACTCAAAAGAGCACTGTATAGGCTGATGCAAGCACCCCGTGCTTGGTACACTCGGATAGATAGATATTTCACCAGACTGGGCTTCACCAAAAGTGGATCAGATGCAAACCTATACCAAATTGTGGTTGAGGGTAAGATATATATTATTGTTCTTTATGTTGATGATATAATTTTGAATAGTGATGAGTAGCTGATACACTCATGCAAGGAAGATCTTGCAAGGGATTTCAAAATGAAGGACATGGGACTCCTTCATTATTTCCTTGGATTGGAAATATGGCAACGGCATGGTGAAATTTGTGTGTCTCAAGGCAAGTATGCAAAGGAGATACTGGGTAAGTTTCACATGGAGAGCTGCAAACCCATGGTTACTCCTATTCCAGGAAATTGGAGGAAAAAGGATGCTACTTCTGTAGAGGTAGTGGATGCTGCTATCTACAGGTAGTTAGTTCGTTCACTGATGTATCTAGTGAACACCAGACCAAAAATTTGTTACACAGTTAACCAGCTGATTCAAGCTATGGTTAAGCCTACCAATCTCTTTTGGAAGGCAGGGAAGCATGTATTAAGATACCTGAGGGGCACACCAGAGTATGTTTTATGGTATAGATGGACAGAGGGAGTGAAGCTTCAAGGCTTCATGGATGCACGGCAGTCCATCAGACAGAAATAACACATCAGGAGGGATCTTCAGCATAGGATCGACAACAATTTCCTGGTACAGCAGGAAAAAACGATATGTGGCACTCAGTTCAGCGGAAGCAGAATACATGGAAGCAAGTAAAGTTGCATGTGAGGCTATCTAGATGAGAAAGATCTTGGTTGGTTTGTTTGGTTCTCAGATGGATCCAAAAGTGATACATTGTGATAATCAGAGTTGCATTAAACTCTTGATGAATCCTGTGTTTCATGGTAGATCCAAGCATAGAGATATCCGGTACCATGATCTCAAAGATTGTGTGCATAGAAGGATAATGTTACTTCAGTACATTCCCACGGAATATCAGGATGCAAATATTCTAACGAAGGCGCTCACCAAGAGAAAATTCGAATACCATAGAGATAGGATCAGGGTGAAGGATAATCCCTTTCTTGTTGAGAGGGAGTGTTGAGATTCAACAAGAAAATTTCAGCACCCACACCTAGTGCATTAAGCACCTACACTAGGGTGTGGCCCACAATGCTACTTTTGGTTCATGTCTATTTTAGTTATCCCTTAATTAAGATGGACAATAAACTGTAATCTATTCTCAATGATAACTTGTAATAGTTAACTGAGAGTGATAAACTAAGTTAGCTAGTGGATTTCGAGTTAGAGGTAGGTGGTGAGGCATGCAGATTAATTCTAGCTGTAACAGAGTTCGAAGTGCAGTGGTGCATTAGTTAATGCAGGTTGTAATAAGTTTAACTTAGTTAAGTGAGTTAATCTTAGTTGTGCTAGTTGTAACTGCTTTATACACTAGTGAGAGATCAAGTGAATTAAATATTAATTAATTCACAATAAGTGATCTCACATGCAACTGAGGATTTACTATTATTAGTTGCATGCATGTCAGATCCAGTGGAGACCCAGTTGAGATCTAGGTGAAAGGGAATTTGACTATCAGTTGTAGGATTATTGGGTTGCACACATGTAACCAAACACCCATTGGAGTGCCCATGATACCTGTGTAGTCAAGGAAGGCCATAATTCCTATCTTTTAGGGATTGCATTCATCAGGGATTGTGCAAGCAAGACAGGATGTATGGAGGCAGTGAATTGGCTAAGTATTGGTCAATTTTTGTATGATAGTGTGAGACAATTAGCTGAGTACTGAAGGGCTCTTGTGAGAAGAGTTTTTATGTAATTGTTTTATGATCCATGCTAAATATACAATAGAATATAGTGGGGATTTGAGCAGCAAGATTTCCCTGGGAAATTATCTGTGTTGTGGTTTGATTGATTCTTCTTTTCTTCATGTGATTAGCGATTGTGTTTTTGATTCTGAAAAATATTTGTAGAAGCGATTCAATATTTAACTTTAGTACATTGTTAGATCAGGTGAATCCATGATATACATGCATGTTGTATAATTTCTACATCTTTCACCTGGTGACTCCATTTTCAAAGAATCCATATTTGCAGAACACTTAAGGTGACTCCAAACCGTTTCAAAATGACCCAAGGACTCCACTGGCAGTAGGATCCAAAAATCAAAATGATTTTAAGAATGGAATGTAGGTATGCTCCTATGGATAAATCTCATATCTCTGGTTTTCCAAATTTGATGGCCCGTGTTGATTAGTTAACCTATCTGCCTAAATTTAAAGATCAAGAAGGAGAAGATGATGCTCTTGTTGGAAATACTGAGAAGGGGGGGGGGGGGTGAGTAAGTATTCCTTTCAATTAGAGCATTAGTTAATCTTCAATTATTATCAGTGTTTGTACAATGATAGCAGAAAACAAGAGAAACACAAATGCACATATTTTTTAAGGTGGAAACCCACTTCGGGAAAAAAACCACCTAATGATTTTCTAATAATTCTTTAATATTCAACTCCAATTGAAAATAAAGCTCCAACTTCCTAGAATCTAGAGAAGCATTCTTCTCCAACTCACACTAGATGGAGGCTCCAATGCCTGAGATTCTTCAGTAGTTAATTGAACGAATGCCCCAACACCCAGTGAGCTACAACTCACCCTAGCACCACCCTACCACCCTATAGAAGAATAAAAGAAGAATGGATTCCCGTACCAGGGAAAATGATCCACTTTACAATGATATAGAATGATGCAGAAGAAGAAGATATACTAGACCATAACCCCAACTTTGACACAACCACCTAATGATGATCCTAGACCTCCCAACACTGCCTCTTCAACCCTTGGCAGATATACACTAGTACAATTTTTACAATAATGTATTTACAATGACTTAGTACAAAGATACCTTTACAATGATTGTATGCAATGCTGCCCAATTGAAGACTTCATATGATGAAATTCTTGCTGCTGTTATGCACCTTGGTTGCTGCTCTTTTCATGCTACCCTCTGTTGCACCTTGCTTTTCTTTTCTTCTGTAGAAAGTCTTGTCCTTTGCAACCCTTGACAACACATGATCTAGCTTTTTCTTGCCTTCTAGGAGCTCAATATTGAATCTGGTGTATCTCTATTATTTCATATCCTCAATATCTAATTTTCAGTCTTGTAGTATTCCTCTGAGTCATCTTTCCAATGCCATAGGTCTGACCCGATTTGGATTCTTCAAGAGACATTTATATCCAATCTCTCACAATGCCCTAATTATGGACTGTTTCAGCAGAGCGCAATTGTACGACGTGCCACGTGTCACTATTTCTTCATTTGGCTCTGAAATTGATAGAGTAAATAGTAAATAGTGTGCAATATCCGCAAATTTTTACAGAATTCCAATCCGATACTCAGAGAGAGAGTTATGACGAATTTAACAATGTCACTTCTTTGAGATTAATTTCAGGAGCCTGCAAAAACCCTGACTTCCACAGATCATATCTCCAAAAATGTTGCACACCTTGATCTGAAATTTTTACAGCAACTTCCTCTAGATTTCGAATTCACCTCATAAAATTTCAGCATCTGAAACTTCGTAGAAAAAAATTTAGAACGCAAATTCCACAATTACCTGTTTCAGATGGCGAAATCCCTTGCCTAAGGAGGAAATGAAGATCACAATTTATATAATGCTTAAGTTGAGAGGGGCTTCAACAAGTGAACGTGAGAGGGATTTTAGGAGCTTAAAAAATATTAATTATGACTTTTCAATGACCCATGCCCCAACCCCATGGGGTTTTAGCACACTAACTGGGGGTACAAAATTCAAACATGAATATCTCTCAAACCGTGAAGAATTACATGGCGTGCCATATATCAATGGAAACATCTTGACAATTAGAAACCATCAAAAGAATTATTGACCCAGAATATATTAATTTGGTAGGTCAAAATTCCCACGAAATATTGGGTTAGCCCCTGGTGCTGCTTGGGTTGACATCAATGTCAACCGCTGATCAAAAATCTCCCCCTTTGGCATTGATGGCAACATAAGTACTCCCCCTGCGATCATGACACCTATTCCTACAACATTCTCTCCCCCTTTGACATCAATGGAAAAGGGTAACTCCCCCTAAAACATAACCATCTTGTGGACCTGTACACACTTCCACTCGCGTTGACACACAACCGTCCTGCAGACCTATAATCTATTTCCACTCCCCCTTTATATTCTGAAAATGGAAAATGTAATGAGAACTTGGGAGAATCCCAAGCTTCTCGCGAAGATATTCCAATGCTGGTGAATATTTAATATGTGATTATTTTGGTGCTGCTTGGAATCTTTCTACTTGTCCAACTGCTTGCATAACATTTGGTTGGGAGGCTATTACATATAGAAGACTACTAATCATAGATCTGTACAACCTTTGATCCACATCCTTAGATGAGTCGTTTATGCTCAATTTGCAACCTGTTACCATTGGAGTAAGGATGGGTTTGCAATATTCCATTTTAAATTTCTTGAGAATTTCCTTGATGTACTTGGCTTGAGATATAAATATTCCTTTCTCTTGCTGAGATATTTGAATCCCTAAGAAGTATGTCAGCTCACCAAGTAAAGACATCTCGAAATCACTTTGCACCTTTGTAGCAAACTTCTTACTTAGTCGATCATCATTGCTACCAATTATTATATCATCCTCTTTAGCTATTAGACATGCTTTAGTTGCTTCATCCAGAACCTATATGTCATTTGGAGCTCGACTTGCTGTAGCCACAATTTCACCATACACGCCTTTCCTGATTTCACATTTCGTAGAGTTGAATAGTATTGTGTGTCCTTGATCACACATTTGTCCAACACTGAGCAGATTGTGATTCATGTTCTAAACCAATAGAACATTATTGGCTAGAGCATCTTTTCTTCCGAGAGTGACATTACCTGATCCTATAACATTTGAAGATCCATCATTTCCAAAGAACACAGTTCCGTTCTTCTTCTCTTTCAGAGATACAAATTTATTTCTATCTCCAGTCATATGCGTTGAGCAACCGCTATCAACATACCACACATCTTTTTTCTTTTGAGCCTTGAAAGTGAGAGCATAATGATCATTCTTCTTCTTCTTCCATGTTCGTTCATTTTGTGGCTTCGAAGATTCTTATGGAGGATTTTCAAGTCTGCAGTCTTTAGCTATGTGTCCAAAGTTTCAACATTTGTAACATTCAATATTATTTCTTAAATATTCAAATCTATTGATGTTTCGCTGAGCCCTGGGAGGTTCATATTTGACAGATCTCCTGGAATTGTATTCGTTCCTAGGGTACGTGCGACATTCTACAGCTTTATGACCAAATTTTCCACATGAATAACAGTAGCCATAAAAAATATGTTGGTACCTGGATGGAAATTTTCATTGAGGAATTGTCTTCCAAGGCTGTTCTTGTGAATCTTGTCCAATGAAGTCTACATGCATGTCAGATCTCATAGGTTCATTGTATTTTGTTGTAGAAGGTCCTGCTTCTTCTTCTTTGTAACCGATGCCAGTTTTGTCATTGTAAGATCGTTGATTGTTGATGAGTTCTTCCAATGCCCTTGAGCTGTTGGCATAGTTTTGGATAGTTTTTCGTTTCTTCACTTCCTCACGCAACGAGACTACTTCGACTTCTAATTCTTCCCTTTCCTGGTTGCTTTCTTCCAACTTCTTTTGAAGTGACTCTTTAATGCATTTGTGTTCTTCAAATTCAATATTGATACCTTGAACTTGTTCTTCAAGAGTATTGGAATGGGTCTTCTCTGCCTTGAGATCTTTTATAAGCTTGATTGCTTCCTCATAAAATTATTCTATGTTCCATCCTTCTTCTTCATTGTTTGATACCTCTTGTTTATTGTGCTTGGCCATAAAAAATACTCTCTTATTGGCTTCTTCTTCACTATCATTTTCTTCATCGGATGATGAGATATCTTCTTTAGAGAGACAGTTCCTTTTGGATCCTTGCTTGTTGAATTTCTTAAAGCCTTTCTTTCCTTTTGAGTTGCCATTACTTATGTTTGGAAATTTTGCTGCAAAATGCCCAACCTCATTACAGCTGAAACATATCAATGGAAGTTTACCTTTGAATTGTCCCTTACCAATTTTTAGTTTTATCGTGAAGTAAGCATATTCTTCATCTGAAAGACCTTCTTCATCATCTCCCTTTTCTTCACACTTGCAGCTGCATGTCTTTTCAATTGAAGGTTGTTTATCCTTATTGGTTTTCTTAGATGCAACAAACGCAGTTTCTAGATGCGAAGTACCCTCTTCTTCATCAAATCTCATTTCATATGCTATGAGAGCTCCATGTAATTCATATTTGTTGAGTTTGTCCAGATTTTCACTGTATTATAAGACCGATACCTTGGGTTGAATCTCCCTGGTAACGTTCTAAGAATCTTCCATATAATAGTCTTCTCGTCAACTGGCTCTCCCAATCCTTTGAGAATATTGGTTATTTCATCAACATATTGGAAGTATGCAACAATGTTGTAATCTTCTTTCATTCTGAGTTGCTCAAATTTTGCTCTATAGATTTGAAGCTTTGCTTCTTTGACATTTGAGTCACCTGCATATATATTCTCAAGCTTGTCCCATACATTTTTGGTAGTTTTACAACCCAACACCTTATGATAAGCAGATTCAATAAGTCCACTGATAATAATATTCTTTTCTTTTGCATCATTTACCAAATTCTTCTTAACTTGTTCATCTGTAGTTGATGTATATCCATTTTGAATAGTGTCCCATACTTCGTAACCTTGCGCCAAGAGATAGACCTCCATTCTTCCTTTCCAGAGTGCATAATTGTTTTCATTGAATAGAGGTAGACCATTCTTGGTATGCTCCATGACCTCCTCCCAACTGTTAAACTACTATTGAAGAAACCAAGCTCTGATACCAATTGTTGGAAATACTGGGGGGGGGGGGGTGAATCAATATTCCTTTCAATTAGAGCATTAGTTAATCTTCAATTATTATCATTGTTTGTACAATGATAGCAGAAAACAAGAGGAACACAAATGCACACAGTTTTTAAGGTGGAAACCCACTCCGAGACAAAAACTACCTAATGCTTTTCTAATAATTCTTTAATATTCAACTTCAATTGAAAATAAAGCTCCAACTTCCTAGAATCTAGAAAAGCATTCTTCTCCAGCTCACACTGGATGGATGCTCCAACACCCGAGATTATTCAGTAGTTAAATGAATGAATGCCCCAACACCCAATGAGCTACAACTCACCCTAGCACCACCCTACCACCCTATAGAAGAATAAAAGAAGAATGGACTCCCGTACCAGGGAAAATGTCCACTTTACAATGATATAGAATGATGCAGAAGAAGAAGATATATTAGACCATAACCCCAACTTTGACAAAACCACCTAAGGATGACCCTAGACCTCCCAACACTGCCTCTTCAACCCTTGGCAGATAGACACTAGTACAATTTTTACAATACTGTATTTACAATGACTTAGTACAAAGATACCTTTACAATGATTGTATGCAGTGCTGCCCACTTGAAGACTTCATATGATGAAATTCTTGCTGCTGTTATGCACCTTGGTTGCTTCTCTTGTCATGCTACCCTCTTCTGCACTTTTCTTTGCTTTTCTTCCGTAGAAAGTCTCGTCTTTTGCAACCCTTGACAACACATGATCTAGCTTTTTCTTGCCTTCTAGGAGCTCGATATTGAATCTGGTGTATCTCTGTTATTTTAGATCCTTAATATCTGATTTTTGGTCTTGTAGTAGTCCTCTAAGTCATCTTTCCAATGCCACATGTCTGACCCAATTTGGATTCTTCAAGAGAGAGTTATACCCAATCTCTCACAATGCCCTAATTATGGACTGTTTCAGCAGAGCGCACTTGTACGGCGTGCCACGTGTCACTGTTTCTTCATTTGGCTCTGAAATTGATAGAACAAAGAGTAAATACTGTGCACTATCTGTCACTTTTTACAGAATTACAATCCGATACTCAGAGAGAGAGTTATGACGAATTTACCAAGGTCACTTCTTTGAGATGAATTTCAGGAGCCTGCAAAAACCTTGACTTCCACAGATCATATCTCCAAAACTATTGCGCACCTTGATCTGAAATTTTTACAGAAGCTTCCCCAAGATTTAAGCTTTTCCTCATAAAAATTTCAGCAACTGAACCTTCGTAGAAACAAATTTAGAGTGAAAATTCCACGATGGCCTGTTTCAGATGGAAAAATCCCTTGCCTAAGGAGGAAATGAAGATCACAATTTATATAAATGCTTAGGTTGAGAGGGGCTTCAACAAGTGAACGTGGGAGGGATTTTAGGAGCTTAAAAAATATTAATTATGACTTTTCAATGACCCATGCCACAACCCCATGGGGTTTTAGCCCACTAACTTGGGGTACAAACTTCAAACATGAATATCTCTCAAACCGTGAAGAATTACATGGCGTTCCATATATCAATGGAAACATATCTACAAGTAGAAACCATCAAAAGAATTATTGACCTAGAATATATTAATTTTTTAGGTCAAAATTCCCATGCAATATTGGGTTAGCCCCTGGTGCTGCTTGGGTTGACATCAATGACAACCGCTGATCAACAACTCTTCATTTAATTAAGTTTCACATTAACGCATAGACTAGAATTTGTACTTCATGAGGATTCCTTTATGAAGATGTTTATGGAAACTTTAGAGGACAATGCAAAATCATGGTATGAAGGACTACCAATTGCTAGTATATGTTCTCTTCAGGATTTCTATGCAGCATTTTGTAAATATTATAAGAAAACTTATCCTTCTATAGTGCTGATAGAAAGTTTTTTGTGGAAATTTTGATGATCTTTTATAGCGTATGGGAATTGACATCAATGATTAGGATTTAATGCATTATGAAATTGAAGGAGTTTTGTTTGAACTTTCTTTTCCTCAAGAGTAAATAAAAGAGATCTGTTGCCATGACATTCAAGTGGACTCCCAACAGACAACAATTGTTGCATATGAAAATGAAATTAATCACATTGTCAAGGATTAGGTCGAGAACGTTAAGAAGAGAAGATTTTATTCTAAAGGATCTTGTAAAAGAAGATTGTCTTCACGATAACTTCTAGAAAACAATGTCTTCTTTGACTGAAGATAATATTAATCAGCAATCAATGGATGAAGATCATGATCATTCCCTTGAATTATATGAAGGTATTAAAGAGTGTTCAGGAGACCGAGACATTGATGTGGAGTGTCATTCATATTCTTCTTCAATCATTTCATTTCTTGAACTTTTGTTTCAAGAGGAAACTTGTCCATCTATATGTTCAAAATTTTTTGAAGACCAAGAGCACACTCTTGCTGAAATTCATCATGAAGAGAAACTAGTTGCAATAGACGTATGTTTCTTGATTTCTCCAAATCAACAAGAGCTAATTTTTCATGATTTTCAGGATCCTGTGGAAAATTTGTTACAGCAAGTAATGAAGGTCGATGTTGCACATTCATTGATAAAGGTGATCAATTTCATCACATAAACAAACCAACAGTTTGGAATGAGGTTTTTTTTCCTGTTTTAATTCATCCATAAAAGCTTATGTTGCATGTTCTACATGATACTTTGGTCAGTTTATTGCAGTCATCGGTGAAGGTAGAATTTATTGGTTCACCAATGCAAGTATTGGATCCATATTGAATTTTGAGTTGCAACTCTCCTTTTTCTTCTACCTTCTTATCATAAGTATGAGCAGAACTCAGTCAAGTAGCCATTTTCTTGACTGGTTGCATTGGAGAGAAGAGATCACCTAGTGTATATAACTTCAGTAAAATAGAGTAGGAAATGGTGTGTTTTTATTTCAGTTTCAGATTTCAATTTTTAGCAGGTGTGGACATCAATCATCAATTTTTGAAGCCCGAGGAGAAGGCCCTAAGACTTTGGGGATATGTGGTCACATTTCTTTCAGTTTTCAAATTTCAGCCTGTAGTGTACATTTTGAGGTTTTCAATTGTAGAATAAGTGCAAGTTGCAAGTTGCAGTGATTTCATAATAGAGACATACGTCAATTTGTAAATTGAGATCAGCCAAATGGTTAAGATACTGGTCTGCATATTCAGATATTTGTGGTTCTTTGGCATGCCACAGGGGTATTCCATCCCCATATGGAGCCAATGTTGTCACTAAAATTGACCCCTACAAATTTTGGCTATCCACCAAAATTCTAAGATTATTTATTCCTATCTTCTTCAAAAAATATGTCCTCCTTGAAATCCTAAGTCATATTTCATATTAGGCCTACCATTACTCATTACTTCATTTCCATAATTAAATATTATATTTTCATTGATGAGGAAAATCAGGGGAATTTGATTATTAATTCATCAAGGGTTACTAGCCCAAGCTTCAAGGGATTCAAAGGTGTTGTGAAAGAGTTTATTTCATATTTTATCCATTGTCTAAACTATAGACGTATGAACAGAGTATGGCAATGAGTTAATGGTTCAAATTTCATAGACTGTCACATTTATCCTAATTGTTGAGAAGTCGTGGACTTGGTCAACAAACAGGGCATATTTATTTTACTATTTTGTAAATATTTTGTTGAAGAAATATACATTAAACATTGTTAATTTCCATTAAAAAATTCAGCCATATATTAAAGGAAGGATAAGACAGGAACATACGAGAGGAAGAAGTCATAGCTTGGTAAGAAAGAAAAATTAAATTGGAGATATATTTTCATAAATGAAAATACATTTTTTTTAATGAGGATTTAAAACATTTTCATAAGAAGAAAAATTTCATTTAGTAAAAGGAATTTTACAGAGGTGAAATTATTATGGGATATGGAGGTAAAAATAAATTACAGGTAGGGATGTAGGAAGAAAGCTAGGAATGGTTTTCTGTACTCTCAAATCTTGGAAGAAAATCAGTCTTTGGTTTTCAAAGAAAATAAGAAATATTTATAAATTTGAAAATAGAAATATGGATAAAAATTTAGGTCAAGCCCGTTGGTTTCTAATGGAGAAATAGATATGGTTTTCATAAACTAAGACCTAAATTCATTAAAATATGATTTTCAATTAATTCTCATTTTCGAGAATTAATTAGAATGGAAAATCATATTTCTCCTAAAAATAAATTTTTGTATTTGGATATAAGAGATAAATTGGAATTAATGGAAATCAGCTACAGGAGGCAGAGTCTCAGAATTTAAAGATTGGTCAACTGAGGATTAGATTCTATTTGGCATACAATTGGCAGCAGAAATCCCATTTTCTATTGTATAAAGTCAGAAAATAAGAAACAATTTCGTATTTAGGGCAATAACATATTTCAGGGGATCCAAATTCAGTTATCTCGAGGTATTCAGGCAGTTCCAACATCATATCATATCTTCAGCCAATATTTTTGGAAACAACCTCAACTATTCAAAGTTCATTTCAGTGATCTTCCAACCAATAAAACCATCAGAAAATTTCAACAACTTGACACATTGCAAACAAATTTATTTTTAGTTTATTTTCATGATCTATTAGATTTTATTTTCAAAAAATGAGGGTGTAGTTTTGGTATTGTTTTATTATTAAAAAATGATTTGTAATTTGAAAGGGTTCGATTTTGGGAAGACTCCTTGGAGTATTTTGTATTAGGTTCGTTGCAGACTAATAAAATTTGACAAGACAAAACATGGTGTTTTTTCACATCAAAGGTTCATGTGATGTATTTTCCCAGTCTGTCCATTTTCTTATGTGAATGCTTTTCTTCTCAATAAATTCTTTCGAATGTGTTATCTTCTAATTTTTGGATGAGAGTAAATGCTATATAATTTATCCTTGTTTTATATGATATGTTTCATAGATCTAAATATTTACACCCTTGTTTCTAAAGTTGTACTTGGATTCATTCTTCATTCCCATTTATAGTGAACCATTTTCTCCTTTCAACTACTAGCTACAATGATATTTAAAGTCTAAGGAAATTGTGTCTACCTTGCCTCTGAGATTTTCTTACTTTGCAGCCAATTTCTTGCCAGTTTTCATTAATTTGCAGCTTGTTTGACTCCATTTCCAAATGGATGTCTCTCTGACCCAACCAAATTTTCTTTTGAAACCCCTTACTGACGATTTAGCCATTAATCTTAAGAATGTAGCCGGTTAATCTTCAATGAGCTGTGAAGAGAGATCCCTCTCTGGGTCAGAAGGGCTAGCTTCTGATCCTAAATTGGTTTGAGGTTACCCCTGCAATTTCTCTCTTCATCTTGGAGGAATTTCAGAGTGTTAACAGGGTAGAGTTTGAAGAAATCGTTGGAAATTCAAGGAATTGAAGGATACCTGGATCATAACAATGATGAGGATAGAGCAATAAAATTAGATTGTGGGATCTAGAGGAAGAAGGAAAAAGACAGTAACAGTCTGGGATGCAAGATTTGACAGGTAATCATTTTCTTTTGTTATAATTTCGAATATAGAAGTTGTAGAGTAGAGGATGTGAGGAATTAGAAGGAAGGTAATTTTATTCTTATGTAGAATATATATTTGATTGAGTTTGGAGATGAAATAAAATTGAAGCTATTTTTAGGCTGCAGAATAAGGAGATTGGAGAGAAGGTGTGTTATTGGAGATGTTTTGAAGAAGGATTTGGTTCAAAGAGGCGAACCAAAAGTAGAAGATACCTTTGATAGTTTGGTGATAACTTTGGTCGAGAGGATTTATGTTTGCAATAGCAACAACCACAGAGTAATGTAGTAGATGACGAAGATAGAAGATGCAACCATCATAGCAGCAAGCCATGATAGGAAGAAGATAGCAGCTAGATAATTTAAAAAAGGATTGTGACACAACCCAATAGCATCATAAGATATTGTTTGATGAGGACAAAAAAAATTTCAAGAAGAGTGAGCAGATAAATATGTAGAAGCCAAAAAATGTTAAAGCTGAGGAGCAGATGTGCTCAATAAAAGAAGGAGAATAGGTTCTACTACAGGGAACTAGAATATGGGTGACTTCCAACAAGCGACGATTGGGTAGAAGTTGCTGTTAGTGTGAAATTTCTTGTAAAGTGTATAAAAAACACTTCACTTAAGTCACTGGTGACAAGTGACCCTAAAAAAAATATGTTGTCATTTACACCTGAGATATACAATAGTAAAACGAGAAAACCCTGTAGTATAAAGATATATGTGATCCAAAACAACAAACAACAATAGATATCCAATGTAATAACCCAATATGGAAAGAATTTTTAAATGAATAATAATAATAATTATTGCTAACACCTGGTGACGAAGATTTACAAAAAGGGTTTGCAAACCCCCTTCTGTGGGATGGGTTATTTAGGTGTCCTAGATGCTTCAGTGATCGATTCTCTCTCTCAATATGTGAAAAACCCAAAACAATAAATATAACTCTAGTGGGAGCTTCAATGCAAGAAGACGATAGTGGGGATGATGATAATAATCATGGTGAAAAATGAATGGAAAGCTCTCTTATTTATAGCAAAGTATTGGGTTGATATAAAAAATGGGGAATAATAAAACATGATTGACCAAAATCAAGATCTAACAATTAGGAATATTTTATTATATTTCTTGGAGAGGGAAAATATATTCAAAATGGTCAAATATATTTATTTAGAAATAATTAACAAATAAAATGATTTATTAATTATTTCGCGAGGATTAGGAAAGCTGTGGAATTGAAATAATTATTAAATAGTTATTTAATAAAATAATTAAAAATAATAAATAAGTATTGATTTATTTAATTATTCATGAGTGATTTAGTCAAATGTGACATGGAATAATTATCAAATAATGATTTAGTAATTATTCCTAGAGAAAATTAAATAAATAATGATTTATTCGATTATTCTCATGAGGCTTTTTAATTTTAATAAAAATTAATTTAATGAAAATGGTTTACTAAATTATTTCCCATGGTTAAAGTGGTTTTACTATGGTAAAATTAATTATGCTTGGTGTATTTCAATCTGCTTAGTTAGAAATGGCTAGGTGATCATTTTTCGGTTATAACAGATTGTCCCCCAACATATGAGTGTTAGGAGAAAATTGTATGACCGAAATACATTGTAGGTTATACTTCCACAAGACACCAAAGGGGATTCAGTTAGAGAGAGAGAGAGAGAGAGAGAGAGAGAGAGAGATGCAACTGAAGCAATGCAAGGAAGGATGGAGGAATGGAGGGCGAAGCATTAAAGGCGATATAAGTCTCCTTTTATGTGTGAGTACATGATCTCAAATGAGGTGGGGGAGGCATACCCATACCCTACAAGATAACTGACTACAATGAATAATGACAAGCCCAACAGTGTGGGACTTAGCTACAAAGTACATAATACATGATCCACTGGCATCAATGTGCCAGTACATAATACATTGAATCCCATATAAATAATGCGCATGGAAAAACATAGGCTAGGACTAAATACAATAATATCTAAGCACATGAGACATAATTCCGCTCAAGCTGACATGGGGAAGGGGGACCACAACCAAAGAAACCCTGCTGAACATGAAAGGGATAAAAATATCTGAATAGATCATCTGAAGGATACATGCATGCTATGGGCACTGCAAGCGGCTAGAATCAAACCCATCAAATATGTGGAATTGCATCTAAGGTTGGAGCATAATATGAGATCATCCGGGCATGTGGGGGGATACCTGAAGGGCCACCCCCTCATGATGTATGAAACATATCACACACACTCAGGAATCACTGGTACGATTTGTTGGATCACTGGACCATCAAGTGTACGATTCTCATTCGTGTGATAATTAGTTGGATTCTAGAACATGAGAAACGATCAAGTAAAAGGATAATGGTGATTCCATTTTCTTTATACGAGGCCTCGAACAACGATGGAATATGGAACCAAGGTAAACCACCCTCTTAACCACACTTATGGAATTAATTTGTTAAAGTCGACAAAAGGGGGTCCACCAGAGTTGAAGCAATGAGGAATCCTCAACATAGCCATGAGGGATCATAGTGAAGTGATTGATGGAATGACACCAGGGATGATGAAATAAGGAAATAAGATGAGTGGTGGGATGATGAATTCCATTGTTAGAGTATAATATGCATGGTTGACCTAGCAGTGACTGACTCGATTATGGAGGGGATGGTAAAGTACTCAGATGGAGGTTTTTCGGAGATGGAACAATATAGTTGGAGGCCAAAAGGAGCAAAAGGGGATGAATGTGATGCAAATATGGATGAAACATTGTAACATGACTCAATGAGACTCAGAACAGACTCCATGAATGTAAGGTGACTCATCTCGGATGCTCTGAACAAGGTTCACTCGATGATGATGCCACATGAGAGAGTCCCCGGGGGGACCATAAAAACATTAGTAAATAATGGTTACTCATGAAGAAAATTGATACATGAGTCGAAAAGTGCCAAGGCGAAGTGGTGCCAAAGTACAAGAGGCTCATATGAAGAAATTTTGTTTTATTGGTGGCAAAGTGCAACCTCATGGGAAAAATGGTTTTCTAGTGAAGTGTCAAATTACCAAAAATAAAGGGAGGCCCATTAAAGGTCTCACTGAGATATTTCCAACGATGTTGATGGTTTATCAAACCAAGCTATGGTTTGGTCACAATGGGTGACAAAAAAAATAGTGTTTTTCATATAAAATGGATTCTTTCCCCCAAATCCAATTCATTTTCATAGCGAGATGTTCGAGAATTTGTAGAGGAGGAGAAGGCACTAAATCTTGACGAGCTCATAACTAAAAAACCGACCAGCGAAATTTGGATCTACAAATAGGTTTCCTTGTCTAAATATGTCGTTAATGATTCTTGGAAGAATTTTTCCTAGTGAAGAATCAATGTAAGAAAGGAATACATGAATGAACTACTAGAGACGGTCTAGGATCATTGTTGTTAGCCTCTCTAAAATAACAATAATAAATCCAAAATAATAAATTAATTAATTAAATATTCCAAGTTAGGAATATGTGCCTAACTCTTTGGTTGTTCCTCAAATATTGGAGTTTGTTTAGTAACTCCTATCTTGGTGGGTTTTTGGTGAGAAATTATCTCAACCAAAGGAGTTTAAAATAGCACGGACTATCTTAGAAATTTTCTCTCATCTATTTAAAT
Organism: Pinus albicaulis; assembly: GCA_034641835.2. Classification (NCBI taxonomy): domain Eukaryota; kingdom Viridiplantae; phylum Streptophyta; class Pinopsida; order Pinales; family Pinaceae; genus Pinus; species Pinus albicaulis. Next base: position 786,854,560 of record CM076570.1, on the reverse strand, counting down.
TGTAAACTAAATTCTTTTACGTTGATGCTGAAAGATGATGTACTCCAGTAATTAATAAAGACATCTTTTTTTTGGTACTTGTGTCCTAGATCCGCCCAAAATTGAATAAGGGGATCTTAGGTACTGCATGTGTGTTTGTGATGGTGCATGTTTTTTATGGCTTCATGTTGTTGTTTTTGATTTGTGTTGAGTTGTGACACATCAATAATTTCATTTAATATCGCATACATAAAGTTCAACTCTAACACCATTCAAGCAATTTGCTTCAAGACAGTACAAAGTTCAAACCTTCAAGCGAGTCAACGTGATGTTCATTGCAGCAACCATCAAAGTGACCAAACAAGTTAAAACAATCAAGCAAGTTGAGATCAACATCAAGCGAGCATGGCTATTCATTCAAGTGAGCGTTACATCATCAAGAAGTTCAAGTGAGCGTTCAAGCAAATGCGATCGTCATCAAGTGAGCGTGAATTCCAGATTTTAAGCAAGAAAGTTCTGCAACTCTAGCAAGTGCAATCAACAACAAATCAAGCGAGCGTGCCATTCAAGCCACATTCAAGCGAGCCTGTCATTCAAGTGAAACAGTTCAAAGTACGACATCTACAACAAGAGAGCCTGATTTCAAGAGCGCAAGTTAAAATGGTGCAACATATTAAGTTGTTAAACATTCTTCACAGTTTGATCCTCTCAAGTGATGAAGACATGGTGCACATCAGCAAAGACACTCTTGCTGATCTTTCACAACATCTACAACAAACACATGAAACCATTGAGTTTCTTCAACTAGAGTTGCAACTTCAAAGGAATGAATTACAAGAAAATAGTGATACTTTCAAGTCTTTGAACCATCCAGATGATAATTCATTCATCCCAACAGCTTCAAGTGTCGAATTTGTTCCAGTTCCAATTTCTTCCAAGCCTATCATCAAGCCATGGGAAGAAATTCAAAATAACATGAATCGACGAGGCTTAGGATATGTCAAAAATGACACCAACCTGCATATCCCAGATTATTACAAGACAATTAAGTTCGTCAGTGTAGGATTTCTTGTACAACTCACCTCAGCAAGTTCTGAGAAAGTTGCAGACAACCAGCACTGCATGCAACCCAAAGTTGTAGACAAACAAAATTCCACGTAACCTGAAGTTGAAGTCCAACCGAAATGTTCTCATTGTAAAAGAATCGATCATATGGAAGATCAGTGTTTTGATCTCCATCCCTGTCACCATTTTGGCAAGCCCAATCATTCCTCATAAAAATGTCACAACCAAAAAAAATGATCCAGATTGAAAATACATTATGAATGGATCGACCCTTGGAAATGGTCATCCACAATCAACAGATTGTTTCATTTCTACAACCGACTACAATAACACATAGTGTAGCCAACAGTGAAAAGATGATTCTACTCTCATGCAGTTGAACAGGGGAGTACACCAGTGTAAAACTCCTACACCTGAAGGGGGGGAGTTCAGGAATACTTTCTAGGAGCAGTGTCTCTCCTTTCAGCTGACAAAGGGGGGAAAAATGTCAATGAAATTGACGATGGTTGTTAGACTGAAAGTCTCGATAAAACTAGCAAAAGCAGCCAGTGGGCATCTTCAACAACCAGTGGGCATCTACAAATTTTCCAGTGGGCAGTCGAAAACAAAGAAGCAGTGAACAGTTTTCAGCAACATCATCAACCAGTGGGCTTTGAATAAATTTTGTCAGTGGAAAAAGGATGCTGATTTCATGCAAAGGACAGATGGATCCTTTTGCAACTTGGCACTTGATAGAGTTGTCAAGCAAAATTCTGAGATGAATCAGACATACAACTGACTCATGGTCTCTTCAGATTGCAGTTTTTCAGCATCCATCTTTGGCGATTTTTCAGGCAATGTTTTTTGAGGATCAATATGAGAACTTGGAAGATGGTTCCTCGTTCTTATTTTGGATTTGTCATTGAAGGGGGGAATGTTAGCCTCTCTCAAATAACAATAATAAATCCAAAATAATAAATAAATTAATTAAATATTCCAAGTTAGGAATATGTGCCTAGCTCTTGGGTTGTTCCTCAAATACTGGAGTTTGTTTAGTAACTCCTGTCTTGGTGGGTTTTTGGTGAGAAATTATCTCAACCAAAGGATTTTAAGATATCACGAACTATCTTAGACATTTTCTCTCATCTATTTAAATTGTAAACTAAATTCTTTTAATAAGAGATAATGATGAGAATGCCATGAGGCTAAAGCCTCTTTTCCGCCCTTGTTTTGCCTGGTTTTGTATCTGTGTTTTGTGTAATCTGTTTCTGAGTTAATTATTCATTTCTAACAATTTTTGCCCACCAAGTGAAACATGGGGACCGAGTGGTAAGTGTGGCATCACATAAAGTAGAACAATTTAAGATATGGTATCAAGTATCTATGATGTGCGATGGGCATATGGCTCATCATAGAGGCTGGTAGGATAATCTATCCAAGGAATGAAATGATAGTTGACCATACCTAGATTGTTGGGGTATAAGCCGAGACTTATGTTAATCAAGAGAGAAGGTGGCCACGGGCCATCATGCCCCCAAGCATGAGATATTTCCCCCCAACATAGGAGATGGAGGGGAGTAATCGGGTATGCACAGGTGGGAATGATGCCCCTATCTAGAGGAGTTTATGAAGCGCCATTGTGTTCCAAGTTCTCAAATAAGGAATTTGAGCATCTGGTCCTAGTGGCACGAGATCCTCTAGAGGATGATGAGGAGATGGAGGGGCATGTGTGCCCACCATTTTTGTATATAGCATGCTATGGGCATGTCATATGTATTTAGAGTAATGGACTCCAAACATTATATGTTTGATATTATGACAAATAATATGGTTATGAATCTTTTTGTGACAATTGTGGTTCGTCATTTGTTTATGCTATGGTTTCCTTCTTGTATATGCATGTGATAGATGCTAATCTAGAATGTTATTTTCAATTATATCTACATAGTGATTTTTTTTTCTAGGAACGTGTCTGAATGTAATGGATTCAAGTTCACGTGCCAAAAACTTAACTTGTAGACATTTTCTAAATAGGATAGGATTACACACATGATAAACGTCATTCAATTGCATGACAAGTAGCAAGGAATCAAGATAAACATGAAGGTGAAGGATGAAACTAGCAAGGGCATTAGCTAACAAACCTGGCACAACATCATATTCAGCCTGGTTATTAGTGGAATATCCAATGCATGCACCGTTGGAGTGAATAAACGAATGCAAATGGGTGAAAATGGCCCAAGCTATAATATTCCTAGAGAAGCATCTCGCATCATCAAAATAAATGATATGAGGTGTGGATGATGAATCCATTTAAAAGGCGCAATAATACAACAAATGAGATGATAGGGGTTGCAAGCTACTTAAATGTAGAAAAATAAAAATATATACACACTTCAATGGGAAATGCTATGGGTAAAATTTCTTCAGGTAGAGTTCATTGCGAGGGTTAGGAAGGATTTCTCCTTTTGAATCCTCTAAAAGGTATTCCCCCTTTCCCAAACACTTGTGCATGATTTAAGGACCTAGCCATAATGGTCGAAACTTCATGAAGTCAATATCCTATTTATAGAAAGGATCAGCTGCAATGATAGGATGGAGGGGAGCAGGTGGAACTCGAGCCTTAGGGGTGAATAATTGACAATTGGGATATTCTTTGACTACCTCAATGCAATCCCTAAAGCGAGAAGGCGAAAAGTAACCAGCGCACATGATTTTCTGGGCAGTGTCCATTCCAGAGAGGTGACCATCATAAGCACCACTGTGACAAGCATTAAACACTTGCTCAACTTCAACATGAGTGAGACAATGATGAAGGACATTTTCGACACCACGATGATAGAGATATTCACTGATGAGGAGGTAGTGACGGGATTGATGTCGAATACGTCATCGAGCATCACGGTTAATATGGGGGATAATTTTTAGTTTATAGATAGGTGAGGATGTCTCCATACCGAGGATCATATGAGGTAATGGAGAACAATTATTCATCTAGAAGGTAATCATTTACCTGTGGATGAGGATCACCAAAAGGAAATTCAGAAATGAATTGAGCAAGGGCCAAACATTTCTTACTCTTGGGTGTGACAAATTTGAGATCGAAATCTTGAAGGATAATGATCCAATGGGCATAATTCCCATTGAATATATTTCGACTCAACAAGAAGGCCATGGGGTTGGAATTAGTCACATCTTTGGTGGTACTTGTAAGGATATAATAACGAATATTTTGATCAGAGAACACAATAACAAGTGCCAAATTTTCTTCATGGGAATGGGACACCAGGGAACCTTTAAGGTTCTTACTGACATAATATATGACATTCTAATTTTTAGCATTCTCCTCCTGTATTAAGATCCTAGTGACCGAATAGGCGGAAGCTAATATATGCAATATGAAGTCCCTCTCAAAGTTAGGTGGACTGATCAAGGTTACGGAAGTGAGAGCACGTTTCATGGTATCAAAATACTATTAAGCTTTGTCATTCCAAATGAATGGAATGTTAGATCGAAGGAGTCTAAGAAACCCATGCACAATGGTGGCATAGTCAGGAAAAAACTGATGAAGAAAGTTGGATTTTCCTTGGAGGCTTGGTAACTGGCGAAGGGTACGAGGAGGAGGGAGTTAGAGAATAGATTGAACTTTAAGGGGGTCAAGATTGATACTGGATTTGGACACAATGAAGCCCAAAATTTGGTCACTAGGAATGAAAAAGACACACTTAAGGGGATTAAGTTGAATGTTATACTTGTGACATCGAAAGAATATGGTACATAAATCATGAATGTGTTGCGACCAAAGCTTGGAACGAGTGGTGAGATTTTCTAGAGACGCAAGGATAATATGAGCCAAGTTATGGAAAGAGTAAGACATGGCACACTAAAAAATGGCCCCAACATTATTTAAACCGAAAGGTAATGACCCTATAAGAGAAATTTCCCCATGGAATGATGAAATTGGTTTTAAGTTGATCAACATAACATATACTTATTTTTTATATCTGGAGAATCCATCTAGAAAGGACAGAATCTAATGCCTCACACACTAATTAATGATTTGGTCAATGAAAGGTGTGGGAAATTTGCATTTGGGACAAGTGTTGTTCAGATTGTGAAAGTCCATGCACACATGGATGGTGCCTCACTTCTTAAGAACGGGGATATGATTGGACACTCATGTGGTGTTTTCAATGGGATAGATGAAACCAACCTACTTGAGCTTATCAATTTCAGCTTTGATAGCTTCATGTTTGGAAGGATGAATGTGTCTCAACTTTTGTTAGATGGTAATCACATCGGTCTATGTGTTAATATGGTGTTCAACAATGGCGGGATCAATTCTAGGCATCTCGGAATAAAACCAGGTGAAAACATCATGGAATTATATGAATAATTTAGTGTAAGCATCAATTTCTTCAAGGGTGCATTATTCCCCAAAGTGATATTTTCTTCGATCCCTAGGTTATTCGAGATTTAATTTTTATGGTAGGGGATATCTTGGCCATATTTCCTCCTTCGAAACTGCCTGGTGTAGGAATTGGATTTCTAAACCAATCGAATTCACCATGAATGAAGCCTTTTGACTCCATAACATATTTATCATGGGTTTTATGTGGAAGGAAATATGCACAATGGTGCATATCATCCCAAGGGTAATCAGGGGTGATCATGGCTTCCATTATGTCTTCATCAGAATGAAATATGGGAGGATGGGAGGAAGAGAGACCACATGATGTGGAGGACGAAGAGAGACAAGGTTCATATGTGCATCGTCAAAAATAGGATACATATAACTAGTAGATGGGACGTCTACCGGTGTTGAGACCGAAGTGTTCGAAAAAAAAGGTTCAACAGAATCACAATAGGAAACTCCAAGAGAGTCCCAATACATCGATTCCATGGGTGATGATAGGTAGAGAATAGGAGTTGTACTATATTTCATCTTAACATTAGGAGGAGGGTTCACAATGGGTGGTTGAGATACCTCTTGTATTGGCACAATAGTGGGACTCAGACCGATAGGTAGAGAGGAGGTGGATTCGCCATGAGTGACATCTAACACATTTAGAAATTGAAGGGTATTGAAAAAATATTTAAGACAGGGACAATGATGATAATAATGTCTATATTTATCACACAAAGCACAAGGATGATTTGTGCATAAGGATATGCTCTTCTTAGTTGACTCGGTAAGGTGACATGAATGTGGGAGTCAGGAAATGTATAAAAGACAACATTCTTGATATGAGGGAGCTCATGAAAATTATTAGTGGCATTCCAAACAACATCAGACAAAGCGCATGGAGGAGTATGCTTTGGAGGCTTAGGAAGAGCTGGATTGGTTGGGGTGCCTTGTCTTTGGGTCCATTTTTTTGGGCTTTTCCCCCCTCACCAGATGCTTTCACAACAGGAGTAGGTTCCTGTTGAGGTTGATGTGGAACTAAAGCAAAGGAAGGGGTAGGAAAAACATATTGAATCAAGGTCAAAAGTAGTTGATCTGGATCTTGGGGGGAGGCCCCAAGATCTAAAAAATTGAAATGGATGTGACAAGATCTACAAAATTGCAATGTGAGAAAAAAGAAAGAAGAACACATAGTAAATAAAAGCACAAAGAAAATTTTTATTAAAACTAAGAATAATTGTAGAATCTACATTGTGGCAGACAATCTGTCCTTTTACAGAGTGAGACTTATTATTTATAGCCTTTTTTTGAGTTATAATACCATGGGTAGATACCATAGGTGGATACCATGGGTAGTACCACTTACAATACCATGGGTAAATTCCATGTGTGGATGAATACCATGGGTGGATACATACCATGGGTGAATGAATATCATTGATAGATGTCACTTACAATACCATGGGTGAATGAATACCATGGGTGTAGGCCACTTTTCATTTGGATCATTCCTCCCTCCTTAAGAAGCAGCGGTCTCCATTGTGTGAAGTTCCCTCCTGAGAATCCCTTGTTGAATATGAAGATCCAATGAAAAGAATAATTTTGTGTGGTTAACCCATAATCGTGATGAACGGACATCCAAGGATAGAGATACCCTGTAATGCTTGTGACCAACTGTGATACTCACAGTGTGCGGACTAGAAAATAGACTTCGATGAAGTGTGGGTTTGTGGATGACCTAGAACCATGAAAAATGAAGATCTGAGGATAGAGATACCCTGTAATTCTTGGGACCAACTATGATACTAACAGTGTGTGGCCTAGCAAATGGATTTCGATGAGAAGGATTTTGTGCGGTTGACCCATAACCGTGATGTTGATTGTTGATGAAGTAGCAGGTGCCTACATAGATTGGGGTGGGAGGGCATGCCTCCAAATAACCCAAGTCGAACGCTGCTATGCTGAAACTGATGAATGTGAAGCAGGTGCCTACTAAAGTGGGGCGGGAGGGCACGTCTCTGAAGAGAACCCGCTCCAAATGTTGCTCTAGATTTAAAATGGGCAGAACTGAGTCCATATAACTTAGAATATTTATTATAACCTACTTTTTGGAAATAGAGTGATCATTCTGCATCTTCCCATGTGTTATAAAACACTATCTGGAGACTCTAGACTCTCATATTCACGTTGGAACTATCCCGCTGTCACAAAATTTATGAAAAAATAGTTGATTTTATATCAGCAATAATTCCCTCGTCCAGAAGCCAATTTGACTGATTTTTATATTGAAATCGGGTGATTTTTCAAGGAGAGCTTAGATCTATAGCCATTTCTTTGAAATTTTTCACTAAAAATTACAAAAACTGATAGAAGAGTTGTCGTCCACGAATTGTTATCAGAAATGTTTTTGCAACATTGCTGATTTTGAATCAGCGATATCTCCCTCATTCAAACTCCAATTTAGCCGATTTTAATTTTAATTTTATTTTTTTAATTTGGGTTTTTTTTCGCAAGGAATCCAAATCAGTTATTTGTTTTTCTATTTTTTTACCAAAAGTTTCAAATCTAATCTACAAACTCACTGCCCAAAAAAATTCATGGAGTTTGTTGAAGATTGCTGCAAAACATTGAAATTGAAATATGCTTCAAACCCTCATTCCCATGGAGGCGTAACCTGGCTCTGAAACCGATGATCTGGATCTTGGGGGGACGCCCTCAAGATCTAAAAAATTGAAATGGATCTGAAAATATCTGCAAAATTACAATGCCAAAAAAAAGAGAGAAGAACACACAGTAAATAAAAACGCAAAGAAACTTTTTATTAAAATGCAGAACAACTGTAGAAGCTGCATTGTGGCAGACAATCTTTCCTTTTACAGAGTGAGACTTATTATTTATAGCATTTTTTTGAGTTACAATACCATGGGTAGATAATATAGGTGGATACCATGGGTCAATACCATGGGTAGATAGCACTTACAATACCATGGGTAAATTCCATGTGTCGATGAATATCATGAGTGGATACATACCATGGGTGAATGAATATCATGGATAGATGTCACTTACAATACCATGGGTGGATAAATACCATGGGTGGATGAATACCATGGGTGTAGGCCAATTTTCATTTGGATCAATATTATATGGTTTGAGTTGATCATGGGGAGTGTTTTCGGGAGGATCAATATACCAAACTAGGATCCCCAAAGTGATATTAGGTAGACTCAACATAGCCATGACAGGGATAGAAAAAATTCCAAGTGTATGGAATAATAAGGGTATCTGACAAGAAGGGTAATGACTTATAGGAACTACTCTCATATGGTTAAGACCCGAGGGAACGGTTTCGGGATGGAAAGGGATAGGAGATATACCAGCAAAAGGAAATGGTACTTGAGGAATTATACTTGAAGGTTGGGTTGAGTTGGGAACAATAGGTTTCGGAGGTGTTGGCTACTGGGAAGGCATACGAGACCACTTGTGAGAAGTCTGTGATACTTGAACCATGCAAACACTAAACGATCTAGGCTCATAAGGGGTAGGTGGTGGACCATAATAAGAACCAAGAAAAGTGGAATATTTGTAGACTCCAGGAGAGACATTGGTGAGGGAAGAGACATTATTATTTTCAATCATCGATTATATAGTGGACTGGGGGGGAGTCTAAGACTTAGGATCATAGTAAGTCAATTGATCGATAGTGACGATATTTCCATAATGATGAAAGCACATCTTGTGAAAGACCACAAATGCGACAATGGACATGGCATAGGTGTAACTACGACCTAAGGGGATGTTATAATCTAATGGGGCATCGATGAGCTCATTTTCAGTAGAGAATGTCTTATTGGAAACAATATTTGGACAGTTTCAATATAATCCAAGGGGTTGTGAGGGATGACAGTCCCAAGCACAAAGAGTGATAGTGGATGGGGACAAGTCAGGTTAACTAAGTTTCTTCCAAACACTAGAGACCATCACATAGGTGAAGGCACCTTCATCTATGATACGTTTCTAAATAGCGAAGTTTCTTATGGAAATTTGTATTTGAAATGCAACGGATGAAGCTAGGGGGGATGTTTCGATTTGTCAACATCAAATAAAATCATACGATCATCAGAAGGATCCACAACACCCAAAGCAGAGAGTAGAGATTTCTGTTTGTATGGGAACATTTGGAGGACTTATAACATTGACATGGAAACACGATATTGCGCTAAGTCATATACTATTATAAAGGTGTGGGTGACTTTAGAAGAATCAATGTTTCGAACTAATGGAACTTTGGGGATCTTGGGGATAACCTCTACCTTAGGCAAAGGGATCTGTAAGGTACCATTTCATGACGACAAAGGCTCGGTGGAAACTTGAGGTTCGGACTTAGTCATTGACATAGAAGGTGACTTGTCATATTGACACGATTGAGTATGAAGGTTGACTTGTTCAGCATTGACTTCATCGGAATTCGTCATAAGGATCTGATAATCATTGTGACTAGATTGTGAAGGTTGGGGAGGATGACCTTGTCTAGGTTGAGCAGCTAGATATACTTGATGAGGAAAAGGATTGGTAAGCACAACCAGTTGAGATGAAGCGGGGGGAGAAGGAGGTTGAGCCATGGGTTGATGTCCTCTAGAAGCAGATGTTTGAGCTTCCCATACTTGACGCATCTGAGGTAAAAGGGGACAATCATGAGAATAATGGCCAAATACACCACAACATGCACAATTTTAGTTCGTACAAAGAGCCTTGTTTTGCTTGGGCTCTCTACCCTATTGTTGGGTTGTGGGATTAGGTTGATTTCCCTGAGGTGCATTAGGTGGTGGACCGTGGTTTCCCTGATTACCTTGAGATTGTTGAGTCTAGTTACCTTTCCCCTTTTTCCTTTTCTCAGGGTTGGGGGGGATTGGTTGTGCTCTATTGAGCATACACTTGATCTTGAGGAGGAGGTTGTTGTTGCGGCAGAGGTGGAGGAGGCATGGGGGGCTGGGGCGCTGATGTCAGCGGGGCTAGAGTGCTAAGAGAGCATACAAATAGTAAGAAGAAGGGGAAACCTTAGGAAAAATAGGTGGAGAAATAACTAGCCCTAGCATCTGCTGATGTGGATGGGGATATGCATATGACGTGTTGGGACCTGGATAAGGGTTTCCATGTGAAGGGTTGGGAGGGGGATAAGTGTAAGAGGAACTGATCCCCCCTAGGGTTGATCATAACTCATGATAGGAAGATTATATGGAGGAGGTTGAGGGTGTGAAATGGATCCAATTATATCGTCCATGACATGATATTCCCCCAATGCATTAGCAACACTAGGTGTAGGCAGGTTAGGAAGAAAAATATAAACATAGCCTGACTGTGCATAGATGAGGTCATATTTCAAATCTACTTGGAGCACATCTTCCTCAGACTAGGGAAGTGTGAAGCAGAATCTTTACCTACGGGGGGGAGCGATCTAAGGAACCAATACATGTAAACACGATCTTCAAATTCAGGGGCCCTACACATGCTCCTCCTTCTGCACCATTCTTGAACATGGTTAGTTAGGCAGGTGGCATAATTTTTACATAAAGAAGCTTGTAACACCCTCCTCCCACATCTACCCAAGTAACCGGAAAATCAGGGTAAACATGTGATGAAAATTTTCTATGATATGATTCAACTCCATATGTATCATTTAAGGAAGTTTAAATGACGAAACACAACCAAACTAACCTTCTACACATGCAACAGAACCCCCAGGAGCCATCCAACCCTTCTAAGTGAATAGCCCCAGAGACAACTTGACATTTTACAGTGTTAAAGCCTCATTCACTCCAATGACATGGGCATGCATGAAAATATGACCCTCTAGTCACTCCCATGGCAAGGCATGCCTGAAATTGGGGACTTTTTTCTAGGTAGTTTCGTGCCAGTGACTCCGGATTTTGTGCCACTTTTTCAGGGACATGACTCAGGCCATTGCCTAGAACTTCATGAAACTTCCAGAAATAAAAAATAACATCTAAACAATGATACGAATTCAAATACTTAAACAAAGACTTGACTGGATCCCTACTAGCCATGACAGATATTTTTTCAAACATGTGACAAATATGCATTTTATGGGTTGAAACAACAGATCTGAGCATAGGGGCTCACACTTATCTGAGAATAACTAAGAATCATTGATGCCTCATCACAATAACTGCATTACCATATATTAAGTCATATATTTATTGTACATTCAGTGATTAACCAAAACATGATGAGGGCCATACATTATCATTGTCATAAAAATCACTCATAACCAACACATAACCAACAGAAATATCGAGGATATAACAAACATATAAACCACATATAAAAAAATATATTTACCCATAGAATACCAAGGAGAAAGAGCTCTTATTGATGATTTCATAGGCCGACCAGGTATGGGACTTCCATGAACCACCCGACCATATACTAGGATGAACCAAATATTTCTTTCAGCTAGTCACCCACGTGCCATATTCCAAGCATGAATGTGGGATATCATAAAACAAATCAATAAAAACCAAACCAATGCTTCCAAAGGAAAAACCACCTCAACCCTCAACCAATTATTTCACCTCATGGTCAGAAATCACTAACCATCACCAGATTGGTCTCTACCCAAGTTGTCTTGGAGTCTATAGTGTTTGTTCCAACTAGGGCTTCAGGACTAGTAAATCAACCCACAACTATCGTCGGGATTCCAGAGTGTTTTTCAAACCAAGGCTTCCAGGACTAGTAACTAAACCCACCAAGGGCTTCCAAAGCATTTTTCAAACTAAGGCTTGCAGGACTAGCAACTCAACCCAAGATGTTACAGGGCTTCTAGAGTGTTTTTCCAACCAAGGCTTTCAGGAACTAATAACTCAACCAACCAAAAAACACAAGTAAACCCCACAACACCATGGCTATCCAGGAAATGGAAAGGCTAGGTGAAACCAATGTCAATCCAAACTATCATCCATGCCAATGACAAATCATAACAAAATAACCACATGCATATGCCATGCATGCCAAAACTAGTAAGAAAATGATACATGCAACTCGATACCTATAAGAAAAACTTGTAACAACCTCCTCCCACATCTACCCAAGTAACCAGCCAATCAGGGTAAACATGTGACAAGATGCTACTATGATCTGATTGAACCTCCTAAGTTACCTTAAGGAAGTGGAATCAACAGAAGCACATCAAAGATATCTTCCACATTAGCAACAAAACTCCCCAGAGCCATCCCAACCACTCAGGTAACCATCCCCTGGGTCCCATTTAGGTTTTAGACCATTAAAACCTCGGACGCTCCCTTGATATGGACAAGGGTGCGTCTTGGAGGCTCTGGATGCTCCCACAACATCGATATACATGCATCTAGGGAATTGTTTCCTCATACTTGTGCCGACGTACCCGAGATTTGAACCACTTTTTCAGGCCCAGAGCTTAGGTCACTACCCAGAACTCAATGACAAGTTCATAAATGAATTATAACATTGGAACAAGGTCTATACTGGACCCCTACTAGCCATGAAGGGAATTTCATTAAACATGTCACAAATATGTAATCTACAGGTTTAAACAACAAATCTTAGCATGGGGTCTCATACTTATATGAGAATCGCTAAGAAGCATTTTTCCCTTATATAATTACCTGCATTATCATCTATTAGGTCATAAAAACATTTTTCATTCATTTACCAATCAAAACATGAGGAGACCCATACATCATCTCTGTCGTAATACATGCTTATAACCAACATAATGACAACAGAAATATCAAGGATACATCAGCCATAGAATACACATATAGACCAATACATTTACACATAAGATGTCAAGGAAAGAACCTCTTATTAATGAATGCAAAATCCAACCCGAAATGGGACTACCATGTTCCACCTGACCATATATTGGCTGAAACAAATCTCTCTTCAGCCAATCACCCCCATGCCATATTCCAAGCATGAATGTGGGACTCAAACCAAAATAACCAACCAGGGCTTCCAGATACTAAACCACCTCAATCTGATCAATAGAAACCAGGCTTTACTACAATCCATCTCGGATCACTAGGCCATAAAACAGGCATGAATTCCACTAGATTTCTCTGCTTACAGAGTGAGGATTTTTCCTGTCTCCTAATCTCTCAAGATTTACCGCAATCCACACGAGAATATTAGGCCCTAAACTAAGACTCCACCCTATAGTATTTACCTTATATCCATCCATTCAACGGCAATGATTTCTAGGCCTAATCAAGGGAAACCACCTCTAGGATTTACCGTATATCCTGCCATTACCCAGTCGAGGATTCCTAGGCCCATAGAGGCACAAAATACTTGGATTTACCGCAACCCATAATTTGGTTCAAGGGTCACTAGGCCAGTGGATTTACCACAATCCACAGTATGATTCAGGGATCACTGGTCCATGTGTTTTCCTTTCATATATCCACCTCACTTAATTTCGAATCCATCTAGAAATCCATCTCAACCAAAACATGAGAACCCCATCACACCATGGCTATCCGGAAATGGCAAGGCTAGTCTAAAAACATTGTCACACATGGAAAAACCCATTGCACGACAACAAAGAACCACATGCAATACCATGGATTCCAAATCTAGAAAGGAAATCACACATGCAAATCGACACCTGCAAAGAATCATGTTGTAGCTTTTTTATCCCGCTCTTCCTTTCTTTCTCCTTACTTCCTCTTGCCTTCTTCTCCTTTCTTGATCCAATGCCAAAGTGCTCCAAGAAAAATGTAAGTGTCCAATAGAGAGAGAGAGAGAGAGAGAGAGAGAGAGAATAATGAGAGAGCTCCAAAATTGAACTAAAAAAAGGTTACGCTGAAAAAATGTTTGAGAGAAAATCTTGCCAACTGATCCTCAAAAGCCTTTTTATCAATTAGGCCTCTATTTTCTTCATTTTCCATTATTTTCCTTCATTTTCCTCCTCACATGAAACTTGTGACCTTTCACCTTCCTTTTATCCTATTTTCCATTATGTTCATAAATAATGTGCCAATAAATGCCATTTTTCCTTTCCAAATCCTTTGTCATTTCCTTCGCCATAATAAACCAATGAACACCCTCACTAGGATTTTCTTCCCAACATTCGGATTGTAATAAGTGTCCCATCAACCATGGTTATTATTTTCCTTTATTAACTTTTATTACTTGTAGTTTTCAACGGGGTTGTTACAGAACCCTCCCCCTCGGGGGAACACCATCCTCGGAGTTAAATGACACCTACAAACCAACAAACCGCTGAAAATAAAACATATTTCCTATGGAGATTTATAACACAACTCGTTGTAGTATTTACAATGACATCCATATATACAACCATACTGCCTATGGAGCTTTATAAATAAATCTCGATATATTATTTATAATAATATACACAAATGCACATTTTCTCAACCAGAAAATAAAAGGACATGATGATTGTATTAACAACAAGGGAATCTAGAGGTTGACAACTCCACCCTAAAAGTAATACCAGGATTCACCTCCTTCACAGGAAGTCCATAATTGACTGCCAAAGACAAATTTGCATCCAATGTCCAGTGCTACAATCCTGCGACACTTTCCCTCTCAATGAACAGTTAGCAGCTCATTGTTCCAGGGCTCCCAATGTGCATCTGATTTCATCTGGAATTCTTATGACAAAAAAAATCTATCCTTGACGTTCCCTTCTCTACTACATAGTCCCTTAGGAAATCCGCTAATCCCCTTCCATGTAGTCACTCACGTTCCAAGTTCCTTGACATCCCCTATCTTGGGTGATCCATCCCTCATCAAGGATTCCTCACATCAGAAGTTCAAACAATCAAGGAATATACTTGCCTAAAAGCCATGATACTAGTCATATCGTTCTCATGGAAATAAATGGAAACTATTGGGTATCAGTGTCCCACAATGTCCTTGTGTTGGACAAAAGACCCCTTAATAGAATATTTTGAGAAAGACTCCGTAGATGGAGAAGCTAGGTGCATAGTGCGAAGCTAACTTAGAATCTTAGGGGATTTGGGGTGGGTAAAAGCCCCTTATTGTGTAAAAATATGGATATATTTTGTGTACGTTGAGTTTCTCTCATGGTTTTCGGATCATGGTATTGTAAATCTAAAGACTATATAAGGAGTCTAGGATAGTCTTGATAGATAGGTAATAGATGATGCTTATGTGATGCACTTGGATGTAAGATTTTTTTTGAGTCTGTATTATGTGGGTTGGGTTAGAGGAAAGGCTCACGTAGTCGAGTGCAAGGAGAACTTAGGAATATTGTAACTGTGTGCATGGGGTGGAATTGTTTGTATTGGGAAAATTTGAGCATTAATGAAATACTTTTGAAGACAGATTTTCCTTTTGAGTTTAAGTGTTTGCTTTACTTGTATCTTATGTTATTTGTGTTGTTGGAAACAAGGGAATTTTGAGGTCTAAAATGGGCCTCCTAAGGAAATTATAAAATAATAGTGGAGATAATAAAACAAGATTAGATTACATCATCAAATTTTAGAGAGAAAAATGAAAAAAAAAACTACTTTTTCAACTCATATTTTCAACTTATCTCCCTATGTGTTTACTCAAATTTCGAGCAGAAATACTCGTTGGATGCGGAATTTGATTCCTCATCCAAGGAGTACCCATGTTCCATACTTTTGATGAAACCTGCTACATGAAAACTTATAAATATATGAAAAGCGTGATTGCAATCACATTTTTTCATGTATTTCTCATTTTTCGTGTAGCAGGGTCTATCGAAAGTATGAAACATGGGTATTCATTAGATGAGAAATTAAATTTTGAATCCAACGATTATTCTCACTTGAAATTTGATTGAAACCTTAGGGACATAATTTGAAAATACAAGTTGAAAAAATAGTTTTATTATTTTATTAATTTTTAATATTTTCACTTTTTTACTCCAAAAATGGTGAATCATCCCCCATGGTTGACATCATCATCTTTAATCTTATTGGTTCTTATAAAGTTTATTTTGGTTGTACAATTTTCTTAGGAGGCCCATTTTAGACCTCAAAATTCCCCTATTGGCATCGTGAAGTCCTGTTTATGGTTAATTATTTGTTTTATGCTTGCTAAAGTAAGACCATGCAGTCTGCAAGATAGTTCAATAGAAGTATTAAACTGCAACTGTATAATTAGTAGATCTGTTTTGTGAAGCTCTGTCATGTTCTGAAAGGAAGGTAAGCCCTAAAGCCACACTCCATTGTCCCTCTGGATGCAGAAACCTGGTTCTAGCATCCTGTCTTCTCAACTTAGTGTTCCTAAATTGATGTCATAAATTGTCAACCAGGGCTAGTAAACTGTTGAAGTGAAGTGCACTATATGTGCCTAGGTATCTGTTTCTCACTACGTTGTGTTTAGTGTTTTTTTTTTTTTAAATGTTTTTGGTTTTGTAAGGGAAAAAAAAAAAAAAACTAAGTGTTAGTAAAAAGAAGTTGTTGGACACACTAAAATAGAGCAAAACCTATTTTAAACTATGTATGGCACTTGAGAACAGAAAATGAAAAACTCTTAACAAGAAAAATAACTCATAGCAAGAACTAAATAACTCATAACATGAATTCAATAACTTATAACATGAACTCAGTCCAATTCATTCATTAGGAATATGTTGGAATAACTTTGAGAAAAGGATAAGTTTAATGCAATGAGGCTCTTCTAAGATAGTTTGCAACCTAGTGAAGAATTCTACTCTAAATTAACCTATGACACCGAAATTAATCCATTCTACAACTCAAAATATCACTGTTAAACCTCTTTCAAGAATTAGAAATATTTTGGAATAGCTTTGGAAACGAGGCAGTTTGTGAAATTATAAGAAGTTGCAGAGCAGTCAAGGCCTTGAATTGATATCACTAATTCTTGTCCATATGATGATGTGTTTGGAAGAGATTAATACAAGAGTAGTTTGTAAATAATGAAGGCCGTGAAGTCTAATTCAACTAGCTAATCAAACTTGAAATACAGTGACTATAACTGAACTAGAATTCAATTAAACTAACTTGAAACACAGTGAACATAAACTGAACTAGGGTGCCATTAACCTCCGGAGTATTACACTAAACTAAAAATGCAACTAATCACTGAAATATTCCAGCACTGTCTCATTCGGGGTTAGTGGTATTTTGGAATAATTCATAGAACATGACTGGCTGTAACATGTGATGTAAATGAGCATAAAAACATAAAGTTCAACAAAACACAACTAAGCTCTAAAACACCAAAGCTATGTCTCATCCAGTGTTAGTGATATTTTGGAAGAGTTCGTAAGAACAAGACTAGCTGTAACAATTGATGTAATTGAGCACAAAAACATAAAGTTCAGAGAAATGCAACTAACTCCTAAAATACTACAGTTATCTCTCATTCACTGTTAGTGATATTTTGGAACAACTTGTAAGAATAAGACTGACTGTAGCATCCAAAGCAAATGAGTATAAAACACAAAGTTTAGAAAATTGCTTAAGCTAGGAATGCAACAAGGCTAAAGTTACTTATCTAAACAATGTGCATAGAGATTCTCGGGCAGTTGGGGCCCTCTACCACTGTATTAGCATACAAATATCCTCAAGATTGCCTCAGATCTTGCAATAAAGTGGTACTTCTTTCATTAAAGGAAAAGTATTTCAAAAACAGAGTATTACGGTCTTTTGAGATCTAGCAACAAAACGTCAATCTAGCTAGCTGTCCCTCAGTCTCCCGAGTCATTCTTATAAAATAAATACATAACTACCCTTGAGAAGAAATAGGAGCAAGTGTCTTTTTCAATCAAAATCAAATTAGAACTCTTGTGGAAGCCTCGTATTCTGTTGGAGACATTTGTAGAGTCCCTGTCCTGGTAGGAATCTGCTTCTTAACTTTGACCTCTTCCACGTGCATAACCACCTGTAAACTCTTGCTCAGACTTTGTAGAGAGCAATAAATGATGTGGGAGTGTTGTGGAATTCAACCATATGTGTTTTTCCTTGAATTGACACCTGTAACCTGTGAGAACATGAAGATAGCTGAGGAATAGGCGACTGGCTACAGAATGGCTGCATTCTATAGCTGAGTCTAGTCAAAAATTACTACAACAACAAAACCATGAAAATATAGCAATTCAGTCATTGTATACATTCCTAAAGTGATTTTAATCAATCCTATTGACCATTTAAGCCTGTAATTGATAAGGGACAAAGGAAATGAAGTGAAATTTGGTAAAGGGAAAGGACATCTTTGGGGCTCAACACATCCCCCTATATTTCCTCGAGTGAGACTTCAATCTGCACAGCAGATCGTTGTCGAAAGCGCCGATAATAGTGGGTTTTGTTGGTTCGCAAAACCATATATGAACCTGGGTCTAGGCCCCATCAAGCCAAAAAATGGTTCTGTTGATGAGACCAGGATCTAACTGAGGGATATGTGGATGTGGCATCCATCTAAGAAAGAGATTCAAGACTGGGTAGATCTAAAAGAATGTGAATTTGTTGCACAAGAAAACATAAATTTGCGCCTATCTACTGAAAATTGGTTGCAGACGTATATATTTACAGATGAAAGCGAGATATTTTTCTCATCGTTTGCTAGCAAGCTACATGAGTTGTTATCAATACTAGCTAATCAAATGACCCGTTTTAACAATAATACTACAACATGGACTCTGGAGTTGATCAATAAACTGAAGGCTATTAATAACGAGATCACAAGGGATGTTGATTATTGGATCGATAGTATCCTTGGAGGATTAAGATGATATTTTGTAAAAAGGGTGTACTATGAATGCAATTAGATTGATGTTCAGAGGAAAGAAAACTAGAACTACATGATGAGGTAAGAGATTTAAGGTAGATCATAATAATTACTTTTATTTTGAGTACAACCCACATTTTGGGTCTGAAAGTGAAGAAGGAGAAAGCCACCCTACTACCCCTAGAAGTGTGTTTGAAGATCATCAGACCACTTCTAGAATTCCCCAACCATCCACCCCCATCACCACCCATCGCCATTTTGTTCCTCCAGCACCATCAGCTCCCCTGTTCACCATGGCTCACTCACCTAAGATGCATGTTTTCAAAGGATAAGATGATCCCAAGTAGTTATGGTTTGTTGCAAAGAGATATGGAGATCGCATAACATCACTTATGAGAATATGAAGAAAGTGTAGTTGGTCACAACGTTTCAGGACATAGCGTTATCCTGGTACATGAAATTTACCATGATGAACCAAAATGCTACACTGGCTCAGAATAAGGCTACGTTGAATGTTGAATTTAAGAAGCCGAAGTCGTAGTCCCAGTGTATTACAGACATCAAGAAATTAACCAATGAAATGGTGTGGGAAGTTGATCAAAGATTTAAGACACTGACAAGTCAAGTTAGCTTCAAGATCCCTGAAGAGCAACATAAGGAGTGGTTTATCACTACATTGTTACCTCATCTTAGATTTCCATTATTGCAGTAGAAGGTCAGTTGATGCATTGGAGAATGTGATGAAGTTGGAAGCTTCGCCAGTAGTAGATACTAACATAGGGGTTCAACAGATTCAAAACCATTTGGAAAGCTTACATATGGAGCTCCAAGATTTAAAGAAGGGAAAGGAAGTTCACGCAGAAGTATATTAGTGCATAAAGTGAAAAGTGGAAGGTCACCATAAGGATGAGTGAAATGTTCTTAAAGACTACTTAGGCATCGGAATGCCAAGTCCATTGAGACCTCGGCCAAGTACTGGACCAAATATGGGACCGAATATCTAGTGTAGTTTATGCGAATTTGCAAGACAACACTCTACAGACTATTATCATCTGCTGCAGAAGTACATCTAGTCATCAAAGTCATTATTTTGTAATTACTGTAGTTCGGTGGGACATGATGACAAACAATGTCGAAGCTATGATCTAATGATGCAAATTCCTAGAGCATACCGAGTACCAGCCGAAGGGCACAAAGATCCAAGTTCACCAACAATGCATGGAGGTTTCCAAGGCCGAGGGCATGGCCAAGAAGGAGGCACTAGACAAGGCCACAGACAAATCATATGCTATAATTGTGGTCAGCCTAGAAATTTCACCACAGATTTTCAGAATCCCGTTGTTTTATCATGTAGGTTGTCGCACATTTGATCATGAAATAGAGGATTTTCCCACATTATTCGTTAAAATGCAGTAAAAGTGCAATTAGCAGCCTTCCCAGAACATACAGATGATGATATATGAACAACGTGAAGAAGATATAAGCATGAACATAGTGATATGAAGTGGTATAAGTACGAGAGAAGATAGAGCGGAAGCTAAGAAACATATGGAGGATACATGGGTCCGAAAAGTTGGAGATAAGAATAATGGGTTCGATATGCAACGTGAAGAATAAACCTTCATGGATGCAAAGAAGAATTTCTTGAGCCTTGGAACTTCAACATCAAGATCGAAAAAAAAACTGATTTCGTTGAAGAATAGCCCTGAGAAGATTACTTAATCCCAGGGATCAGAAGGTTGTGCAGGGATTTCAGGAGTTGATTGATAGATGCACTGGTAAAGAAGGCCAACAACTAGAACAATGTGCAGTGCACATGGTCTAAAAACATAAGAAAATATCTGGCAGAGAAACGTGGCTAATTGCACAGATTAGAGATTATGAAATGGATCAAGTAATCCTTGATCTTGGATCAGATTCCATTTTTTTTCCAAAATAAACATGGGAATGAATGGGGAGACCTAATTTGCAATGGTCACTGATTCAGCTAAGGATGGAAAATCAAGAGAAAATCATTCCTATGGGTCGACTGCATGGCACCAGCATAGATATTGATGGCGCAAGTGTATTGTCTGATTTTGAAGTTATTGGTGTTGTTAATGATAGCAACATGTATCTTGCATTGCTTGGATTTTATTAGGCTTATGACATGCATGCTATAATCAATCTCAAAATTTGACAGATGGTATTTGAAAAAATGGTACTAGGGTCGTTGTGCCTTTGGACCCCTCTAAAGGTGCGCGCTATACAAAACCTATCCAGCATGAATACATTGATGTTGATATTGATCCGATTTACAAGATCACTGTGCAGTGTTAAGATTGGATTAATTCAACTGCTAATGGCCGAATATGTTGGGAGTGCGATAGTTCATGTGTTTCAGACTCGGACGAGGAATTGGAACACTGGCAGAACCACTTGCATGAAGTCTCTACTAAGCAGTGTAACAGGGTTACCAAAGCACTGTGTTGTGTCACATCAAAGGTACGTGACTTGCCCTTTTATGATGGGACTGGGAATGTTGTTTTATTTTTGGAAGATTTTGAGTAGAAGGTACCTGAAGAACAATGATACGAAGTTTTTAACTTCTTATTGAGGTCCACTTCAACCCGATGGTGGGGTGCACACAGAGAAAGCTTAGGAGGCTAGAAGGAATTTTGTAGGATGATAAGGCTCATGTTTGGTCATATAGACACTAAGATAGCAGAGAAGTACAATGTTAAAGTTGATCCTCGTGAGAATTTATCTCGCTCAAATGTAGCTTGGGGAAAAGAGCCTCAACCTGAATGGGTTCATATATTCTTCCATACCTTGGATACGATACCTCAACAGTGGTATCTTGAAATATAGATGTGCCATGGGACCATAGATTGGTACGAGATGATGGAAGGGTTCTTATTGAATTATAACTTCGTTGATGGATGGGATTGTATTAATGATGCTCTTTAAGAAGTCAAAGTAGGAGTATTCTGAATTACCACTGAACCAAGCGCTTTGGTACAACCTGATTGGGCTACGCATTGGAACACGCCCGACAATGTTACAATATGAATATGGAATAAGGTGAGGATGATCCATGTAATTTCAATATTATTGAATCAAAAGGACATTTTGAGGCTTCAGGTCTTGAAGTAGAGATGCCAGACATCACACAGCCTGTCAAGACTCAGCAAGTCAACATAGGCTCATAAGCAGAGCCCACGTTCGCCAAGATTGTGGACTATTATCAAGATGAAACAATGAGCAAGGTCACCAAATTTCTACATGAATACCAAGATCTATTCCCAACGAAGTTCTGAGAGTTGAAAGGAATTATAGGATATTTGGGAGTTATGCACATCACTTTAAAGCTTGATGTGAAACCATTCAAGCAGTGCCCATATCGACTAAACCAAAAATACAAGAAAAGGTGCGAGAATAATTAGAAAAGATGCTTAGCATTGACATTATTGACCCACTAGAAGAGTCTGAATTGGTTAGCCCTATGGTGATCTCGGAAAATAAAACTAATGGAGAAATCAGGATTTGTGTTGATCTTAGAAAATTAAACGATGCATGTGTCCATGATCCATTTCCGACGCCATTCACTGACGAAATTTTGGATAATGTACGAGGGTAGAAGGCCTACTCCTTTACATATGGGTTCTCAGGATACCATCATATCGGGATTGCGCCAAAAGATAGAAGAAAAACCACCTTCGATATTGAATGGGGATCATTTCATTGAATTGTTATGCCTTTCGTGTTAAAGAATGCTCCAACTATCTTTCCAGAGTCGTCGTTGCAACGTTTAAATAATATATCCTCAAATTTTTGGAAGTGTATTTTGATGACTGGATAGTCTTCACACTGTTAAAGAATCATGTTTCTAGTTTGCGTTTAATGTTGGATACCAGCATACAATATCATATTTCCTTGAACCTGAAGAAGTGAATTTTCTGCATACCATATGGTATATTATTGGGGCATATTATCTGCAAGCAGGGGTTTATGGTAGACCCTGCGAATATCACTGTGATTATCAATTTGGTACCACCGACAAATGTGAAGCATCTATGCATGATGCTTGGACATACATGTTATTATAGTAAATTTATCAAGGCCTACGTGCAGATCATTGTGTCGAGGGAAAAATTATTGAAGAAAGATGTCAAGTTCTATTGGGATGATGATTTTCACAAGAGCCTTGATGTACTCGAAGGAAATATGGTAATTGTGCATATTCTAGTCTTTCCAAACTGGAAGAAGGAATTTCATGTACATATGGATGCATCTTGCATAGATTTGGGAGTTGTCTTAGTGCATCCAGGTGAAGGTGATCTAGATCACCTTGTTTCTTTTGCAAGTAGGAAGTTGTCTAAGGTGGAACAAAACTACTCCACCATAGAGCGCGAAGGACTGGCCATGGTATATGCACTGTTAAAGCTCAAATACTATATATTATGTGCACACTTCAAAATTTTCACATAATACTCTGATTTGAAATACCTGGTCAACAAGCCTGTGTTCGGGGGGGGGGGAAGATTTATCCATGGCTATTGTTGTTCCAAGAGTATGATTTCGAAGTGATTGTCAAGCCTAGACGTTTGAATGCCATACCCGACCAATTTTCTCGAGTCGACGAACATTGAGGAGGGATTACCTTATAAACACTTGCTCGTTATTTGGGTTGCAGATGAACATTTGTTGGATATTATTCAGTTTCTGACTATGGGAGTTGCACCCGCGGAGTGTGCTACGCAGCAAAAGAAAGAGTTGGAAATAAGGGTGGCCAATTTTACTCTGATCACAAGACATCTATACAAGATGGGGGCTGATGAGATCATGTGATGATATGTTCCTGAATAAGAACAACACAGTATTTTAGTTGAAGCATATGGTGGAATCGCTGGAGGTTACTATGCAGGGAAGGCCATTGCACAGAATATTCTCCGAGATAGACTTTGGTGGCCTACAGTGCATAAGGGTTCGAAGGAATATTGTAACACTTGCGATGTTTGTAAGAGGACTAGAAGACCTTCGCGAAGGGATGCAATGGCACTAAACCTTCAAGTTACTTTGCAGGATTTTGATAAATGGGCAATTGAATTCATAGACAGATTGATCCTCCTGGGAAGAAAATAGGCGTGCAACACATTATACTGCAACGTATTACCTTACTATATGGGTTGAGGCACAACCATTGAAAATTTGTAGTGTCGATACAACGATGAAGTTTATTATTAAACATATTTTGTCGTGGTTTGGGTGTTTGAAGATATTGATGAACGACAGGGGTACACATTTCTTGGATAACACTATTGAAGCATTGACCACAGAGTTTAGAATGCATCACCAAAAGAGCACGCCATATCACACCCAGGAAAATGGGATGGTTGAGGCCTTTAACAAAATTTTGCAGAAAGCTTTGACAAAGGTGTGCAATGTAAATAGGGATGACTAGGATCTGCGCATTCCTGCAGTTTTATGGGCCTACTGGACTACCTGTAATAATTTTACAGGTCAGACCCCATTCAGATTAGTCTATGGACACGAAGTTGTGATGTCGATGGAATACATTGCGCCTAGTCTTCGCATCGCCGCAGTTACCGATATGGAAGAATGTGATATTATGGAGCAGAGATTAGAGCAACTGCTCGCACTGGAGGAAGATAGGTTGATCGCCGAATTTCACCAACGGGTCTAGAAGGAGAGGGAAAAAGGTTGGCATGATAGGCATATTAAGCAAAATACATTCAAATATGGGGACCTAGTTCTTTTATATGACAATAAGTTCGCAAAGTTCTCGGGTAGGCTCTGAATGCATTGGTTAGGCCCTTGCATTGTCAAGCATGTTTCGGAAGGAGGCACAATACAACTTGAGAAGTTGAATGGAGAATTGTTCCTTGGCCGTATCAATTGTAGAATACTGAAGTTGTACAGGGATGAGTCCTGCCCTGGAGGTTTGAAATTACTATATGGCCGAAGAAGAGTCTTAATTCTCCATGTAGTTGAAAGAGAGCATGGGACTATAAATGATTTTGTCAAAGGATGGCTTCGTCACAGTAGAAACATTGTGCAGTATGTGGGAAGATGGTGAAGATGGAGGAAACTATGCCAAGGAAGGCTAGACTAAACTGAAGGGATGAGTCGGGCGAAGTTCATCCAAAAAGTGACTATTGAAACAAAAACTGTTGATTTGACAAGGACTTGGCTGTTAAAAGGAGTGGGAGGGATGTATTTAATGAGCATAACTGGGTGGATCTGCCACAAAATCTGCATTTATGAGGAATATCTGAAGGAGCTCATGGATTTTGAATTTGAATTTTCTTATAAATCAGTTATCCTGCTCCACATTTGAAAACTTTGTGCTCTAAGTTTTAGAATTGAGATTTTGTGCCTACAAGAGCGCTGAGTGATTTGATGTATGTCAGAATACAACTTTGTAAGTATTGAAAGCAGAATTTATCAGAGTAGGGCTAGGGTACACAATTTGATCAAGTTTAGAACCGATAGTTACAGCTACACCACTCGCACATAGGAAAGGGCCAAGGTCGCCAAGAAATCAGACCACTGTTGGCGTGGCCCCATCTCAGAAGCCGAAGAATTCGGTGCTATGTTCAGCGCCTTGAAAGAAGATTCCTAAGGAACAAAGGAGTAAGGGGTCCCAAGACTGATAGAAGCAGGTTGTTGAGGTAGAAGGGTCAAACGATGAAGAACTGGCACCAAAATATATTGCTACAGAGGAGGTAGACCTTATCTCTAGGTTTGCCCCATATATTTCTCCTTGGAATTTGGACGTTGTGAAGCCTTCAAAGGAACTAGACATCGTTAAATATAATATCTTTACATTATTAGTTCTGGATGAAGTGCCTATTAAGGGGGGATTGTTGGGCAAGGTTCCCCAACTATGGATGGAGGACTAGGACTTTAACGACCACAAAAAATATCTACAGTTCTATCCAAACTGATATCTGTGCTCCTCCTATTACGAAGCTACATGAGTAATGATATTGGAACCAATGAAGTCACTGGTTGGTATCCAGGATGCAGGGATACTAAACATGCTCTATGTTCCACACTTTGAGTGAAGTATCATCAACACCATTTGTGTGCGCCAGCTGCTGGACCTTGTGTATGATGATTATTTATGGTTGGGAAAGCAGAATCCCATTGATGCGATGCCAATAAGGAAGATTATGACACTTATTTTACTCGGTTTGAACCCCGCAGACACGTTTGTCGGCAAGGATCAGGACAAGCAACTAGCAGAAAAGATGAAGAAATATTATGGTCTGAAGAAGGGAACCAGAGGTTACTCTATTAACTCCATCTCGAATAGGTTTGTGCACTTTTTTGCACACATTTTGGCAGGCAAGATCATGTAAAAGTGTCCCGTAGAGGAGGTTTCTGCGCCGGTAGTGTCTTTGGCTATGGATTGCAATAAGGGAGTTTTTTATAATTGGGAAGAATACTTATGCAATGAGTTCTTAACCAACTTCCGTGTAGCTCAAGAGGAGGGAAAGAAGTTCCACTATGCATGGAACTTTCTCTTAATAAAATTGATGGCTTGGGGGGAGCCTGAGGAGTGATAGTTCTCCTCTGTGGACCCTCATCTCTGCGAGGCTTCACGATATTCCTCGTTGTGGCATTCAAAGGAGCCTGCCAGAGTAATGGCGAAAAAAATATTTTGGGTTGGATTCGAAATGAGTCTATGCACGGTGATTAGCCAAAATCCTTGACTATCACCAAGTATTTTGAATAAATATGATCAGGTCGTGGACTTCAAAGTGGACATCCACTATGTTCATATTTGGGCAAAGAAGGACCTTGCTGGGGTCTGGTACAAGTTGTCATACCTAGTATAAGAGGAAGATGTTGCAACCATATTTATTCAATGGCCAGGTGATTGGATAACTCCACCAGCTGGAGGCATGACAACAAGGCAGGTAGGGACGAGTGGTGCGAATTCAACTGTGCTGAAGGGAAAGGAGGCCACCAGGAACCTGTTAGACTCCGTCTTGTAAGCCTGCTGCAGTCAAATTCTCCGACAGTTCATTCCTTGTTATTTGCAGTCACTGATGTTATTGTGGTCCAGAAAAGAGTCATTTTAATTCTTGAGTCCAGGGTTTTGTCTACAGACTAGAGGAAGGTTCAGCAAGTTTTTATTTTTATGTCATTATCAATAATGTGAAATTGATTCTTCTTCAGAACAGGGTTTTGAAGAAGAAATCATCAGATGTATCTTTTCACCATGTAGTTCCTCAGTTGCAGATGCTGGTTCTCCTTGCCAAAGTTCGATGTCGGATCCCTGCAAAAGACAACAAGCATTTTCAGTCCAAAGTTCAGAAAAGCCAAAGAGAAACATTGTAATAAGAGACCAAATGACAAAGTGCAGAAACATTATGAAAGTGGGTTGTCAAATAAATTTGAAAAGCAATCTGATTTGATGAGATATTTATTTCATTTACAAACATGACAAACAAACTCATTTGCCAAAAATCCGCAAGGCAGAGGTCGAAGTCAAGTTTTTGAAGGCCGTAGGCAAGTTTTCATAGTTCTGGACAGTGTTTGGAGGGCGCGCGACCCACTTGAACAGGTGAGACCCACTTGAGGGGCGCGACCCACTTGAGCGCCACAGCCAGTGTAAAGTTGAACGGGTGAGACCCACTTGGGGGATGCGACCCACTTAAACCAGCGTGCGACCCACTTAAAACAGAGCCCAGAAAATTCATTTTTTTGCGCCCAGTTTCGTGCCCATACGCTTCAATTGCAAAGCGCGCCATAATCATCAATGTCAGTTATAGGCTCTTCAAAGCATTCACGCAGGCATCATAGATCCAGTAGTATCGAATCGACAGAGTCTTCTGCTGTAAGAAAACGGCAATCTGGAATTTTGAATCAGTGGGCTGCACGCCAAGCTCAGAAGATGATAATCACTATGGAAAGACAGGCCCGAGAATTAGAGTTTCTATCTCTTGCTGGTTTGTATAGTGTGTCAACTAGGGCGGCGTCCTCACTTGTGCAGATATGGTGGCAATCCGTAATGATTTAGAAGTGTTATAATGGCTGTGATATTCGTAGACCTGTAAAGGTGACCATTTACCAATACTTGAAAGGAGGTGCTATTTCTGTTTTGCAGGCATATGTTGACGATGATAAGGATGAATCATTTTACACATTAAGTTGGGCATGCGATGTGAATGGTTCACCATTGTTAGTTGCAGGTGGTCACAATGGTATAATTCGAGTGCTTGATGTTGCAAATGAAAAGGTCCATAAGAGTTTCGTTGGCCATGGAGATTCTGTGAATGAAATAAGGACCCAAGCATTGAAACCTTCCCTTATTTTATCTGCTAGCAAAGATGAATTTGTACGACTCTGGAATGTTCAAACGGGAATATGCATTTTGATATTTGCTGGAGCTAGGGGACATCGCAATGAAGTTCTCAGTGTAGATTTTCATCCTTCAGATGTATATTGTATTGTAAGCTGTGGCATGGACAACACGGTCTATGAAAGAGTTTTGGACCTATGTTGAGAAGTCATTTACCTGGACGGATTTGCCATCGAAATTCCCCATGAAGTATGTGCAGTTTCCTGTTTTTATTGCTACAGTGCATTCAAACTATGTGGATTGCACTAGATGGCTTGGGAGTTTTATCCTATCAAAGAGTGTGGACAATGAAGTAGTTTTGTGGGAGCCTTACAGCAAGGAGCAAAGTACTAGTGATGGAGTTGTGGACATCCTGCAGAAGTATCCAGTGCCAGAATGTGACATTTGGTTTATCAAGTTTTCATGCGATTTCCACTATAATTCTATGACAGTTGGCAACAGGGAAGGAAAAGTTTATGTTTGGGAATTACAGTCGAGCCCTCCTAATTTAATTGCCAGGTTATCACATCCACATTGCAAACATCCTATTAGACAGACGGCTATATCTCATGATGGAAGTACCATTCTCTGCTGCTGTGACGATGGTAGTATGTGGCGCTGGGACGTGGCTCAGTAAAATCATCAATTTCTTGGTTCAATGTGCATTGCATGCCCATTTTTATAAAGCTACACTTTACTGGACATTTGAAATTAGCATGCTCCCCAGGGCCTTGTGTTCATAAAGATGCCTTTAATGACAGCCAGTTGTTATTATCATCTTAATGGAGTCAAAGGAATCTTCTCAGATGTCAGTGGGACATCATCACTGCCAGTTCTAATGCATGTATTCAAAACAGATAGTGTAGGTTGTCATGGAGTAAAGTGGAAATGGAAACAGTATTTTCAGGAAAATGGTCTATTCGCATCAGATAGTTGATAGCCGCATTGAGTTGTTTATATAAGTCGTTGTTTTATGATAGAACCTTCTTCAGATGAATTAAAGGTATCAGTATATGTATGATGTGGTGATAAGCACACGGAAAATGTAACGTGGCAATCGTTGCAATATGTGGGCATTCGATTCATCTAAAGAGCACATGTGGCGGTTTGACCCATATTTTAGCATTAAAATATTGGGGACCTCTCCCAATTTCTGTAAAGTGGCATTCAAAGGTTCGACTACCTATTTTTGTCTTTAGCTAGTCTACGCTCCAGGATTAGTTTTCATGGGTCATTAGAAATCCTCAAGCTGGAATAATGGGAGGCTTTTCTATCTTTAGAGCAGATCGAGGATTCTTTTCTATCTTCATGGCTTCAGGTGAAACAGCGCCCTTGTTTTGGGTCGATCTGTTTTCTCCTAGGATAGTTTATTTAATGCATTGTAAATCATTTTGTAAAGGTAAGGGGAGAGGAGAGTTCTGAGAGCTGGTGGTGAAGAACAGAGTGTTTCATTGTACAGTTTTTGACAGGGATTTAATGAAGAAACACAGCTCTGTTTCCTGAGATTCTTGTGGTGTGGATTTAACATTTTGTCTTTTCTTATGTTTCATATGTAGCTTGTAATGTTTTACATTTCATTTCATAATCGTTTTCTGTTGAATACCTTTAAGTGAGAAAGGCAGAATACAGTTTACTGCTCTGTTTTGGGAGGTATTCATTTTCTATGTTTTCTTCAGTTTGATAAGGATTCAATTATTGCCCTTATCAACCTCGCAGCGGTCTTTCACTCCATATAATTCCAATTTGATTGTTAAACTTCATGCTTATCTTGCCTCAGGAGATAATCTGAGTTTTTCATTTTATCTCTGCTCTTACTGTCTTTGCCCCACACAGCCCAGAAAAACCCAACCATTTATCAAAAAATCAAACATACCTATCTCTTTACTAGCCTAAAATCAATATCAGTGTTTCATTTAGGTCATCTCAGATCCTATTGGACATCTTTCACTGAGTTTGACCCGGAGAGAGCCCTCTCCTGTCCTCGTAGGGCTAGCTACGAGGCTAAGCTTGGTTTGATGTGGCCTCGAGTTTTGCCTTTCTCAGCCTGAGGCAGATTTGAGCGCTAACAGAACCCATACAAAACAGTCATGTGTGTGACCGATAAAGAGACTGAAGCAAAGGGTGACATAGAGATGGAGGTTCTAGAAACAAGAGGGGGTGATACTCAAGTTGATTATACAAATGTGGATCCATCAGATCCCCCCTCCCCTTTTACGACTAAGAGGCGACAACCACAAAGCCGAGGTGCGCGAAATAAAGTGAAGTCCAATGGGTCCGCCAACTCATAAGCTATGGTCCTCACTAAGGGGGACCTCGATGAGATAGGAGATTTTGTTAAGAACGTCATTGAACATATATGGGGCAACATTGAGGATCAATACAAGAAGGTACTGGAGGAGGTCCACAGGGCCTAAAATATTTGTAGGTATAGACAAGCACAGTCCAAGAGAGTGTGAGTCAAGCGACTGTGGCACAATAAGGTGCAAGCACAAAAACACAAGAAATGTTGATTACAACTGATACCTGCGCGGTGCCAATCTCGGTGGGCACACTATTTTTTGATCGACAGAGCAGATGAAGTAGGTGGTGCATTGGCAGAACACAAGGCTTAATCTAGTTGTGCTACCTCTCCAAATATTGCATGAGTTCCACTAGGGTGTGACTGAAGAATTAAGGATCATAGAGAAATTCACCCTCTAGGTTATACAAGATGTTTAGAAGGAAAGACAGAGGATGGACGAGGAAAAACAACTACCTGTGCAAGAATGCGATGTAGCGAATACACAAAGACAACAGTTGGAGGAAGTTATCTCCAAGGCTTGCAACGTCCTACCTCAGCACAAGATTCAGGCTGCAGCTACCCCAGAGAAAAAAGTGGCACAACTCATGAGATCAGTCAAAGATTTCAAAGTCGAGGTCAATGAAGTACGCCTTGAGATGCAGATGAATATAGTCGAGCCGCAGATGCAATTGCAGCCCTCCACTCCACCAGAGGTCCGAGAGCAGCGCGCAACCAAGATAAAGGCTACCCATGATAAGATTGATTCAAAAGTACAAGAATTCATTAAAGTGTTTGAGGATGTTATGGATGTTTGGGCCTCACTACAGGAGGACCCCCATGTACAAACAATTGAGAAGGAAATTCGCGAGAAGTTAGAGAAGATGGACCAGATTAAGGTCACATCAAAGACCTTAGCACCAATCTAGTGGTATACCTATCTCCAAGAAAGTAAATTTTTGTAGGGACAGATCAATGAGCTGCGCAGGAAGGAGAAAATTATTATAGCTAGAATTCAGCCTTAGGAGGTCAAATCCAATCACTTATCACAGACTATTGAGAAGCAGTTGAATGGCCTACGACAAATAGAGAAGGACATTGCAACCAATATTACAAGGCCCACTACTAAAACATTGTTGAGAGAAG
Source organism: Pinus albicaulis (assembly GCA_034641835.2). Taxonomy (NCBI): domain Eukaryota; kingdom Viridiplantae; phylum Streptophyta; class Pinopsida; order Pinales; family Pinaceae; genus Pinus; species Pinus albicaulis. The sequence goes on along the minus strand of CM076570.1, from coordinate 786,822,583 downwards.
TCTAAGAAGAGGAGAAAAAATGCACAAAAGTAGTTCCGCCTCTAAAGGATGCTTTGAGCGACATGAAAGAAAAATTTCAAGGGTGCACCGGTAGAGTTACTCAGGACGAGTCATAGTTTTGTGTTGGGGACCTGTTGGACAGAGGACCCCTCGATAGAAGATTTTGAGAAAGAATCTGCAGATTGAGGAGTGGAGCACGCATTGCGAAGCTAAGTTAGAGTCTTAGGGGCTTTGGGGTGGGTCAAAGCCCTTTATTATGTAAAAATATGGAAATATTTTGTATACGTTGAGCTCCTCCAATGGTTTTCTACCATAATATTGTAAATGTAAAGACTATATAAGGAGTCTAGGATAGTCTTGATAGATAGGTAATAAATGATTCTTATGTGATGCACTTGGATGTAATATTGTTTTGAGTTTGTATTCTGTGGGTTGGTTTAGAGGAAAGGATCATATAGTTGAGTGCGTGGAGACCTTAGGAAGTCTTTAGCTAAGTGCGCAGACCCCTTCAATTGAGTGCGCATGGTGGAATAGATTGTATTGGGAAACTCTGATCATTAATGAAAGAATTTTGAAGACATATTTGTGTTTTGAGCTTAATTTTTTGCTTTAATTTCATATTATGTTATTTGTGTTGCTTTACTTATAATTGCATCATGAAGTCTTGTTTATGGTTAATTATATTTTTTTATTCTTGTTAAAATAAAATCGCGCAGTCTGTAAGATAGTTCAACAGAAGTGTTGAAATGCGACTGTATAATTGGTAGATTTGTTCTGTGAAACTCTTTCAAGTTATAAAAGGAATATAAGCCCTAAATTCACACTCCATTGTCCCTTTGTATGCAGAAACCTGGTTCTAGAATCCCCATATATTTCCTTGGGTGAGACTTCGGTCTACACAACAAATCATTGCCAAAAGGGCTGGTAATAGTGGGAATTTTTGGTTCGTGCAACCATATATGAACCTGGGTCTAGGCCCCATCAAGCCAACACCCTGCTCCTGAAATGATTTACCAGCTTATTGCTACCTGTTTCAATTCCTTTTTTTGTTGCTGCTAATGCTTGTAATCAATTTCAACCACCCAACTTGGAATTATCATGCTTCTTATACCAAGCACATAATTGACATTAGATTCAAAATAAATTGAAATAAATTCACATCATACATCAATGGTAGATCACCAATAATGTACACTTGCAATTATGTTCACTTCCTGTCACAACTACTCAAACCAGTTGTTTGATAAAATCATCATGTATAAAAATAGCACATCTGGTTAGCTCAAAATGCAACCATTATAAATTACAACCATGAATCACATGAAATCACCATAAGCCATAATTATAAATCACATGTAACCATCATAAGTCAGAATCATAGGTCACATGCATAACAAGACTGAAATAAAATATCGATACTTATACCTCATTGGTCCTTCTTCCTTTGTTCTTTTGTACACACATCATATCGGTTGCCACACCCGACAAGCACCTAGTTCCTTTTCTCCTCTTCAACCACATACACATACACATAGTGTACATCAATTTGATACACACACACATGACATACAATGCCACACAATACATACATCTACACCCAGAATGCAACACAACACATACAACTAAACCTGGTGTAAAAAAAACACATACATACACCTACACCAGGCCTACAACACAACAAACACCCATGTCACGATACCACGACTACACGATGCACATACATAGTTCTGCATGCCCGCAACAAAACATGTATAACATGCACATAATACCACATGTACACCAGTACCATATGTACAACATGTGCACAGTACCACCTGTACATAGCACCACCTGCACAATGTGTGCACAACATCACATGTACAAGGCACCACCTGCACAATGTGTACACAACACCACATTACACTGCACCCCCTGTACAACGTGTACGCAAAACCACATGTACATAACACCACATGCAAGACAGGTACACACACACGCACGACATGTAAACAACACCACCTACACACAATACCACATGTACAACGTCTAGGACAACACCACATGCACACAACACCACATGTACAATCATGCACACAACACCACATGTACAATCACACACACAACACCATATGTACATAGTACCACATGTATAACATGCACACAACACCATATGTGCATAACATTTCATGTACAACATGTACATAGCACTATATGTACATGGCACCACATATCCAACATGCACACAACATTTCATATCCAACATGTACATAACACCATCTATACCTAGCACTGCATATGCAATATGTACACAAAAACGTATATACACAACACAGTGTGCCCATAACTGTAGAAATTTGACTAACTGATATATTATTCACCAAGATTCTCCTGATCACACACTATTTTATCTTCATGCACAATACATAATCTCTTCTACCATTGATCATTAATTGCGGAAATAAAAACACTCGCATGTGCACATTAAAACCATAAACAATCACACATATGAACACGGTATTTTATGGGAAAGCTTAAAGCTGAAAACCCCCAAATATATGTATATTATATGTCATAGAGATCATGTAACAATCATTATACAAATCTCCTCACAAAGCTCTCAGTACAATCTCCAATTGCTACACTAATCAAGCTAGATCTAGCAAAACACATGCTCCAATCTTTGCCACCTGATAGCCTGCCTCTATTGCATAATCAATGCTGAATAATGGCTCATAAATAATTTGAACCACCTGGCTTATATTGCGCAATCCTCATGGGCTTCTCCAATCACTGTTTGTTGCAAATCATGCAACAGTATAGTCACAACTGATAGTCACACTGCTCTTTCACCTATCTCTTCACTGGTCTTCACTGAAACTGTCCATGCACTAAAGTTAACTGATGTATTATGTAGTTGATTTATGAGTTAATAATTAGTGAATTAATTAATGATTAATTCACACCACTCTCACTAGTGTATCAATCAATTAGACTAGATACAACTAGCTCAACTATGTTTAACTGAGTTAAACTGAATACAACTCCACTAACTTCCTCAATCAACTCCACCAAACTCTGTCACATGAGTTCTAACTGAAGTCTCCATGCAATATCTCCACTTAACCCTCAGGAATAGCGTAATTCCTTTTTTCAGCTGCATGTGCCACTTCTGTGCACTTAACTGAAGTGCTCCAAGAGAATAAGATAATGTTTAGAGTCCAAATATTATTAAGAGCTAATAATATTCGACATATCTATTTTTAGACTAGCAATCTAAAAATAGATTCTGCCCAATATGTCTAAAAATAGAAATCCATCTATTTTTCCAACTTGACCAACCATCCACAAATAACATCCCGCAACTTATAGAACATGAACCATATGTCTAAAAATAGACATAGTCTAAAAATAGACTTTGCAACAAAAATAGCCTACGGGCCCACTTAGTGAGCGACTCCTTTCCACTAAGCTCATCATCTTGTTGCAATCTCAACACTCCCTCTCAACAAGATAAGGATTATCTGCCACCCCTATCCTGCCTCTGTGGTATTCGAATTTTCTCCTGGTGAGCGCCTTCGTCAAGATATCAACATCCTGATACTCCGTGGGAATGTATGAAAGTAACATGATCTTCCGCTGCACACAATCTCTGATATGATGATAACGGATGTCAATGTGTTTAGATCTATCATGAAATGATGGATTAACCGAGATTTTAATGCAACTCTGATTATCACAATAAATCACAGTAGGATCTAAGTGTGAACCGAACAACCCAACCAAGATCTTCCTCATCCATATAGCCTCGCATGTAACCAAAATTCCTGCCATATACTTGGCCTCTGCTAAACTGAGTGCCACGGATCTTTGCTTCCTGCTGTACCAAGAAACTGTTGTCGACCTGATACTAAAAATCCCTCCAGATGTGCTCTTTTTGTCCGTTGGGCTCCTTGCCCAATCTACATCCGTGAAGCCACATAGCCTCACCTCATCTGACTGCCTGTACCATAATCCATATCCCGATGTGCCTCTGAGATATCTCAATACATGCTTGCCTGCCTTCCAGTAGAGCTTGGTAGGCTTAACCTGCTGCTTGTAAAGCTGGTTAACGAAGCATAGCATATGTCGGGTCATGTATTGACCGAGATACATGGCGACCCCACCAGCCCAGTCGATAAACGGTGGCATTCACTACCTCTATTTGATAGCATCCTCCTTCCTCCAACCTCTAGGAAGAGGAGTATCAACAGGCTTGCAGCCATGCATGTTGAACTTCTCTAGTATATCCCGGGCATACTTACCTTGAGAAACAAACAGTCCATCACTGCACTGCCAAATTTCCAATCCCAGGAAATAATGAAGGAGGCCCAAGTCCTTCATCTCAAACTCCTTTGCAAGATCAGCCTTGCATGAGTGTATCAACAGTTCATCACCTGTCAAAATCAAATCATCTACATAAAGTACAATGATCAGCAACTTACCCTCCACCACAATTTGGTATAGGTTCGGATCCACCTCACTCTTGGAGAATCCAAGTCCGGTGAAATAACTATCTATCCATGTGTACCAAGCACAAGGTGCTTGTTTCAACCCATACAACGCTCTTTTGAGCCTGCACACATGCGACTCGCTGCTGAAGATCTCGAAACCTTCAAGCTCATCTATGTACACCTCCTCCTCAATCACCCCATTGAGGAACACAGTATTCACATCCATCTGATGAATGTGCCACCCCATCTGCGCTGAGAGAGCAAGAATCGTCCGTATGGAAGAATACCTTGCGACAGGTGCAAAGGTTTCCTCATAATCGATCCCCTCAATCTGTGTGGCTTGGATCTCCTCAGTTGCCTTGTACTTCACCTGCCCACACTCTCGTCAGCTCTTGCTTCCTTTGTGATCCATCTTGAACCCTGCCCAGGATTTCCCTTTTGGCGCGGGACAATCTCCCATGCACTATTTCGACAATGTGACATACTCTTCCACCATGGCATCTACCCATGTGGGATCCTCCCCTGACCTCCGAAGAAGAGGATGGCTCTTTGCTGATACACTTGCTCATAAGAGCCATTTATCCAGTATACCATTCAGGTGACTGTCTTTGTCTGCGTTATGATGTAGGTGCTCCTACAACCTTCTTTGCATCTTGAGCCAATTGCTCAGCTTCTGTAGTGTGCTTCCGCCCTGTGATGGTTGGCGTTGCATGAGTGGTGTCTTCCACTCCATGAACCTCCTCTTGTGGCTGATCCACATCCTGAGACTCATCCTTAGGAACTAATAGCTCCTCATCTGCATGCAAGTGTGGCTCCCTCTCAAGCGAACACTTCATGGCTTTCTCCTCATGAAATTTGATATCCCATCGCACAATAGTCTTGTGACTGTCTAGCAAATACACACGATAGTTGTGGGGTGCATCAGTGTACCCCAAAAATATCCCAACCTCTGCGGTTGGCTCCAGCTTCTTCCTAGCATCCTTCATCACATGAATGTAAACAGGTGAACCAAAAATCCTCAAATGGGAAATATCAGGCTTCTTCCAGAAAATGCCTCCTCGGGTGTACTCATGCCAAGTATCCTGTGAGGACAACGGTTCTGCACATATACTGCAGTATTGCATGCCTCAACCCATAAGTGTATTGGAAGGCCCTGATCATGCAACATCACCCGTGAAGCACCCATGATCGTTCTGTTCTTCTGCTCATAAACCCCATTCTGCTATGGGTTATGAGGTGCTATGATCTCTCTTTGAATTCCTTCTGCGCTGAAAAATTCTTTGAATTCGCCAGAGATGAATTCACCACCATTGTCGCTCCTAAGAGCCTTCACCTACTTCCCCGATTTTTTCTCAACCAGTGCCTTGAACTCACAGAACTTTGAGTATGTCTCGCTCTTCTTCTGCATGAAGAAGATCCAACACTTACGAGAAAAATCATCAACAAATATCACATAGTACCTGTGCTTTTCTGTCGAAGCTACTGAGAAAGGTCCACACACGTCTGTGTGAATTCTTTCAAGGATCGTCGTGGCACGACTATCCTTCTCGTGAAAGGTGGCTTTCACAAATTTTCCTAAGGTACATCCCTTGCACTGATCTGATTGCGCAAGAGTACCCTTAGGAAGCCCAATAGAAATCTGCTGTAATATCTTCAAAGCTCCATGGTGAAGGTGGCCCAATCTCCGGTGCCACAACTCGCCATCATCCCGACTCACCACTCCTTCTACCTTGCCTCCCATTTCTACGCAGCCATCTACCCACAATTGATAAAGGTTCTTAACTCGAACCCCTATCCTCCAGGTCTCACCAGTTGCCTTACTGCGCAGGAAAGCCTTTCCCTCGCTAAAGACAACATAATATCCTTTGTCTTCTAACATCGCCACAGAGATAAGATTCTTCTTCAATCCTGGAACATGCATCACTTCCTTCAATACGAAGGGTTTACCAGACTCCCTCTCAAAGGAAATGGTACCGATACCGGTCGCACTGTATCTACCATCATCTCCCATCTCGATGTGCACTCCAAGATCTTTCTCATCCAGATCAGTAAACAAATCTCGATCTCCTGTCATGTGAAAAGACGCACCACTGTCCAGAAACCACACTGAACCCATCACACTTGAGACCAAGCATGCGATCAACAAAAAATCCAGCTCAAACTACGAGGCTAAGGCCTTTCCAGCTGCAGATCTGCTTGACACAACATTTTTCTTCTTACGTAGGACAATTAGTGGCGTAATGTCTGTGTTGGTGACAGTGAAAGCACTTCACCTTGTACATGTCCTACTTCTTGCCTTTCGCACCAGATTGAGAAGCATTATTCTTGCTCTTCACCTTCCTTGCTTTGGCAGCCAAAGCATAATTTTCTTCATCTGAGTTCTTTGATGAAGATCCGTCCCCGGTACTACGCCTTATCTCCTCTTGCACAAGATCCGACCACAGTCGCTCCCATCCTAGACAGAGTCCTGATAGGAATTCCAACTCTTCAGAGGCCCAAGGAGAGCCAAGCTCACCAATTCCTCGTCATCAACAGTAACCCCCACACTTCCCAGCTCATCCCTGCATTGGATGAACTTCGTGAGGTACTTGGGCATACTGTCACCTTTCTCCATTTTTATGTTCCTGAGTTTATTCTTGAGCGCCAACTTCCTCTGGTTGCTCTTGCTTTGAAATAAATCTGTCAAAGCTTTCCACATCAAGAATGGAGAAGCTTTACCATGAAGGTTTGACACTATCTGATCCTTCACACCTTCCAACAGAATCCTTCGACACTTTGTTGTCTTATTTTTCCATGCGTCAAGTACGACAGCATGATTGCTAGAAGTAGGTTTTGGAATTTCTGCATCTATGAACTCCTTTAACCCATTGTCATCCAGAACCGCCTCCATCCTGTCCTTCCATGCAATATAATTCAAGTTTCCCTCAAGGTCATACTCCAATCGCAATCCGTTGAAATACATCTCAACTTCGACACCAAGAAAACACTACTGCAAATTCAAATTCCACCAGCACAAAACTCAACCGCTTCAATGTCTTGCAATTGCTCCAATGATCAGTATTGCTCTGATACCATGTAGAAATTTACTAAGCGATATATTAATCCATAGAGATTCTCCTGATCCACACTATTTTATCATGTGCAATACATAATCTCTTCTACGTTGATCATTAATTCGGAAACAAAAACAATCGCATGCGCACATTAAAACCATAAACAATCACACATATGAACACGGTATTTCATGGGAAAGCTTAGCTAAGACTCCAACTATCTGCCATATTATATGTCATAGAGATCATGTAACAATCATTGTACAAAGCTCCTTCAAAGTTCTCGCACAACCTCCAATTGCTACACTAATCGAAGCCTAGATCTAGCAAAACACATGCTCAATCTCATAGTCCACACGATAGCAGCCTCTAGTGCGTAATCAATGCTATAGGATGGATCATTAAATAACATAAACCATCTGGCTTGTACTGCGCAATATTCATGGGCTTCTCAAATCACTGGTAGTTGCAAATATGCAACAGTATAGTCACAACTGATATTTAACCTGCTCTTTCACCTATCTATGCACTGGTCTCCACTAAAACTATCCATGCACTGAAGTTAACTGATGTATTCTTTAGTTGATTAATGAGTTTATAATTAGTGAATTAATTAATAATTAATTCACACCACTCTCACTAATTGTATCAATCATTTAAACTGAATACAAATAGCTCAACTATGTTTAGATTAGTTAAACTGAACACAACTCCACTAACTTCCTCAATCAACTCCACCAAACTCTGTCACATGAGTTCTAACTAAAGTATCCATGCATTAGCTCCATTAAACCCTCAGGAATAACATAATTCCTTCTGTCAGTTGCCGTGCCACATCTGTGCACTTAACTGAAGTGCTCCAAGAGAATAAGATAATGTTTAGAGTCCAAATATTATTAAGAGCTAATAATATTCTACATATCTATTTTTAGATCGGCAATCTAGAAACAGAATTGTTAATGTCTAAAAATAGAAGTCCATATATTTTTTCCAACTTGACCAACCATCCACAAATAGCATCCTGCAACTCATTGAACATGATCCATATGTCTAAAAATAGACTTTGTGCCAAAAATAGCCTGCGGGCCCACTTAGTGAAGGCGAATCCTTTCCACTAAGCTCATCATCTTGTTGCAATCTCAACACTCCCTCTCAACAAGATAACGATTATCTGCCACCCCTATCCTACCTCTGTGGTATTCGAATTTTCTCCTAGTGAGCGCCTTCGTCAAGATATCAGCATCCTGATCCTCCGTGGGAATGTATGAAAGTAACATGATCTTCCCCTACACACAATATCTGATATGATGATACCAGTTGTCAATGTGTTTAGATCTATCATGAAATACTGGATTAACTGAGAGTTTAATGCAACTCTGATTATCACAATAAATCATAGTAGGATCTAAGTGTGAACTGAACAACCCGACCAGGATCTTCCTCATCCATATAGCCTCACCTTATGCGGCCAAACTTGCTGCCATATACTGGCCTCTGCTGAACTAAGTGCCATAGATCTCTGCTACTATTAAAACCAAGAAGCTGCTTATCGAGCTGATACTAAAAATCCCCTCAGATGTGCTCTTTTTTCCAGTTGCCCATTTAATCTCTTATGTACAATAGTATATGCACCTCATCTACATTTATCTGTACCACAAGCCATATCCCAATGTGCCTCTAAGATAACGCAATACATGCTTGCCTGCCTTCCAGAAGAGCTTGGTAGGCTTAACCATAGCTTGTGAAAGCTAGTTAACGGCATAGCATATATTAGGTCGTGTATTGACCAGATACATAAGCAACCCAACCAACTGTCGATAAACAGTGGCATCCACTACTTCTGCTGAAGTAGCATCCTCCTTCCTCCAACCTCCAGGAAGAGGAGTATCAACAGGCTTGCAGCCATGCATGTTGAACTTCTCCGATATCTCCTGGGCATACTTACCCTCAGAAACAAACATTCCATCACTGCGTTGCCAAATTTCCAATCCCAGGAAATAATGAAGGAGGCCCAAGTCCTTCATCTCAAACTCTCTAGCAAGATCCTCCTTGCATGAAAGTATCAACAACTCATCACCTGTCAGAATCAAATCATCTACATAAAGTACAATGATCAACAACTTACCCTCCACCACAATCTGGTATAGGTTAGGATCCGCCTCACTCTTGGAGAATCCAAGTTCGGTGAAATAATTGTCTATCCGTGTGTACCAAGCACGAGGTGCTTGTTTCAACCCATACAACGCTCTCTTGAGCCTGCACACATGCGACTCGCTGCTGAAGATCTCGAAACCTTCGGGCTGCTCTATGTACACCTCCTCCTCAATCACCCCATTGAGGAACGCAGTCTTCACATCCATCTGATGAATGTGCCACCCCATCTACGCTGAGAGAGCAAGAATCGTCTGTATGGAAGAATACCTTGCGACAGGTGCAAAGGTCTCCTTATAATCGATCCCCTCAATCTGTGAGAAGCCTCAGGCAACAAATCTTTCCTTGTACTTCTCCACACTCCCGTCAGCTGCTTGCTTCACTTTGTAGATACATCTCGAACCCACCACTGATTTCCCTTTCAGCCTTGGGACAATCTCCCATGCACTATTTCTGACAATCGAATCATACTCTTCCACCATGGCATCTACCCATGCGGGATCCTCCATAGCTTCCTCGAAAGAGGATGGCTCTTTCACGATACACTTGCTCATAAGATCCATGTATCCAGTATACCAGTCAGGTGAGTGTCTCTGTCTGCACTGTGATGTAGGTGCTCCTACAACCTTCTTTGCATCTTGAGGTAGTCGCTTAGCTTTTGTAGTGCGCTTCCGCCCTCTGATGGTTGGCGGTGCTTGAGTGGTCTCTTCCACTCCATGAACCTCATCTTGTGACTGATCCACATCCTGAGACTCATCCTTAGGAACTAATAGCTCCTCATCAGCATGCAAGTGTGGCTCCCTCTCAAGTGAACACTTCATGGCTTTCTCCTCATGAAATTTGAGATCCCGTCGCACAATAGTCTTGCGACTATCTAGAAAATACACACGATAGTTGTGGAGTGTATCCGTGTACCCCACAAATATCCCAACCTCTGCGGTCGACTCCAGATTCTTCCTGGCATCCTTCGTCACATGAATGTAAACAGGTGAACCAAAAATCCTCAAATGGGAAATATCAGGCTTCTTACTAGAAAATGCCTCCTCGGGTGTACTCATGCCAAGTATCCTGTGAGGACAACGGTTCTACACATATACTGCAGTATTGCATGCCTCAGCCCATAAGTGTATGGGAAGGCCCTGATCATGTAACATCACCCATGCAACACCCACGATCGTTCTGTTCTTCCGCTCAGCAACCCCATTATGTTGTGGGTTATGAGGTGCTATGAGCTCTCTTCAAATTCCTTCTGCGCTGCAAAAGTCCTTGAATTTGCCAGAGATGAATTCACCACCATTGTCGCTCCTAAGTGCCTTCACCTGCTTCCTCGATTTTTTCTCAACCAGTGCCTTGAACTCACAGAACTTTGAGTATGTCTCGCTCTTCTTCTGCATGAAGAAGATCCATCACTTACGAGAAAAATCATCAACAAATATCACATAGTACATGTGCTTTGTTGTCGAAGCTACTGAGAAAGGTCCACACACGTCTGTGTGAATTCTCTCAAGGATCATCGTGGCGCAACTATCCTTCTCGTGAAAGGTGGCTTTCACAAATTTTCCCAAAGTACATCCCTTGCACTGATCTGACTGCGCAAGTGTACCTTTGGGAAGCCCGGTAGAAATCTGCTGCAAAATTTTCAAAGCTCCATTGTGAAGGTGGCCCAATCTCCTGTGCCGCGGCTCGCCATCATCCCGACTCACCACTCCTTCTGCCTTGCCTGCCATTGTTGCGCAACCATCTACCTGCAATTGATAAAGGTTATTGCTCCAAACTCATTCCAGTCTCATCACAATGGCTCATCCAGGAAAGCCTTTCCTCGAAGCAGTGACAACATCATATCCCTTGTCTTCTAACATCGCCACAGAGATAAGATTCTTCTTCAATCCTGGAACATGCATCACTTCCTTCAATACGAAGGGTTTACTAGACTCCCTCTCAAAGGAAATGGTACCGATACTGGTCGCACTATATCTACCATCATCGCCCATCTCAATGTGCACTCCAAGATCTTTCTCATCCAGATCAGTAAACAAATATCGATCTCCTATCATGTGAAAAGGCACACCAGTGTCAAGAAACCACACTAAACCCATCACACTTGAGACCAAGCATGCGATCAGCGAAAAATCCAGCTCAAACTGCGAGGCTAAGGCCTCTCCAGCTGCAGATCTAGCAGCCTGCTTATTTTTCTTCTTTTGTGGACAATTAGTGGTGTAATGTCCATGTTGGCGACAGTGAAAGCACTTCACCTTGGACATGTCCTGCTTCTTTCCTTTTGCACCGGATTGAGAAGCTTTCTTGCTCTTCCCCTTCTTTTCTTTGGCAGCCAAAGCGCAATTCTCTTCATCAGAGCTATTTGATGAAGATCCATCCCTGGTACTTTTCCTTATCTCCTCTTGCACAAGATCCGACCAAAGTCACTCCCATCCTGGCAATTTCTCCCCGACCATCGATGCAGTCCTCGATAGGAATGCCAACTCTTCGGAAGCCCAAGGAGAGCCAAGCTCACCAAGTCCTCGTCATCAACAGTAACCCCCACACTTCCCATCTCATCCCTGCATTGGATGAACTTCGTGAGGTACTTGGGCATACTGTCGCCTTTCTCCATTTTTATGTTCCCGAGTTTATCCTTGAGCGCCAACTTCCTCTGGTCGCTCTTGCTTTGAAATAAATCTGTCAAAGCTTTCCACATCAAGAATGGAGAAGCCTTACCATGAAGGCTGGATACTATGTGATCCTTCACACCTTCCAACAAAATCCTTCGACACTTTGCTGTCTTCTTTTGCCATGCGTCAAGTACGGCAGCATCACTAGAAGTAGGCTTTGGAATTTCTGCATCTATGAACTCCTTCAACCCATTTTCATCCAGCACCGCCTCCATCCTGTCCTTCCATGCAATATAATTTGAGCTGCCCTCAAGGGCATACTCCAATTGCAATCCGTTGAAAGACATCTCAACTTTGACACCAAGAAAACACTACTGCAAATTCGAATTCCACCAGCTCAAAACTCAACCGCTTCAATATTTTGCAATTGTTCCAATGATAAATATCGCTCCGATATCATGTAGAAATTTGACTAACTGATATATTATTCACCGAGATTCTCCTGATCACACACTATTTTATCTTCATGCACAATACAGAATCTCTTCTACCATTGATCAATAATTGTGGAAATAAAAACAATCACATGCACACATTAAAACCATAAACAATCACACATATGAACACAGTATTTCATGGGAAAGCTTAAAGCTGAAAACCCCAAATATCTATATATTATATGTCACAGAGATCATGTAACAATCATTGTACAAAGCTCCTCACAAGCTCTCAACACAACCTCCAATTGCTACACACTGATCAAGCTAGATCTAGCAAAACACATGCTCCAATCTCTGCCACCTGATAGCCAGCCTCTATTGTGTAATAAATGTTGTAGGATGGCTCATTAAATAACATAAACCACCTGGCTTGTACTGCGCAATCCTCATGGGCTCCTCCAATCACTACTTGTTGCAAATATGCAACAATATAGTCACAACTGATAGTTAACCTGCTCTTTCACCTATCTCTGCACTGGTCTCCACTGAAACTGTCCATGCACTGAAGTTAACTGATGTATTCTTTAGTTGATTAATGAGTTTATAATTAGTGAATTAGTTAATAATTAATTCACACCACTCTTACTAATTGTATCAATTAGTTTAACTGGATACAAATAGCTCAACTATGTTTAGATTAGTTAAACTGAACACAACTCCATTAACTCCCTCAATCAACTCCACCAAAATCTGTCACATGAGTTCTAACTGAAGTATCCATGCAATATCTCCACATAACCCTTAGGAATAGCGTAATTCCTTCTGTCAGCTCCTGTGCCACATTTGTGCACTTAACTGAAGTGCTCCAAGAGAATAAGATAATGTTTATAGTCCAAATATTATTAAGAGCTAATAATATTCGACATATCTATTTTTTAGACTGGCAATCTAAAAATAGATTCCGCCCAATATGTCTAAAAATAGAAGTCCATCTATTTTTCCAACTTGACCAACCATCCACAAATAGCATCCTGCAACTCATAGAACATGATTCATATGTCTAAAAATAGACATAGTCTAAAAATAGACTTTGCGCCAAAAATAGCCTGCGGGCCCACTTAGTGAAGGCGACTCCTTTCCACTAAGCTCATCATCTTGTTTCAATCTCAACAATAACATCACAAGTGCAACATGTACAACATATATACAACAATATTATTGCACATCCATAGAACACACATTGACCCACAAATCAACCTTTCTTCTAGTGTCTCTCCACTTATGCATGCATGCTTCAGCACACCACAGATCACATCGCTTTTATTCCACTAATTTACCCCTCAGAATTACCTTCCATAAAATAGACATATACATAGTATAATCACATAATATCAAATCATACCCACATGATACTGATCTTGTACAGCTGTCAGGATTATTATTCCCACTTGATTCCTCATAATCCGAGAACCTCTTCATGTCATTCACGTGTATAAGCAATCATTCCTCCACGAGAATGATTCCTGATGACCCTGTCAGACAAAAACATATATACATACTTATATACATGTGAATAATAGCACAAAACAATCCTAACAACCTTGTCAATCAATGACATACATACATACATACATATATGCATACACAAACATCAACATAAAGCAATCACGATCTCATCAGACAATGACATACATACATGCATATATACATTATCATAATCATGATCACAACATAATTACCAGATATCATAAGGCCAGGGTTAAGAGAACTCCCTTAAACCATGCACAATATGCACAACTGTTTGAGAACAACAGTTCTAAATATAGCAAAGGAATATGACTCCTCTAATCCATTTACTTTACCTTACCTGATTACCTTTCTCATGTTTGTATTGCCATCATCCATTTACCACAATGGCCCCAACCATTCCAACTAGTTTTCATACTCTTACCTTTAGTTTCCCATTACTCATGCACCGAGCTTCATCTAGGTCTTACATTACCTATTGGGAACCACACAAATCTCCCCAATATCCATTAAATTTCCTCTTTTCCCAACCAATTTCCAAGACCCTCAAAACATAAAAGGAAATAACAAAAGAAAATAAGAAGAAAACCATGAAAACCAATAGCAATATGACACCACAAATAAAGTGGCATGATCATGAACTAGACATAAACAAAGCCATAATCAAGTGCAAAAATTTATCACAAAATACCAAAAGCATGAGACTAGCAACAAACACCATGACTCAATCCCCATAGTTTGCCAATACTTCTAAAGGAAAGCTCACCTGAGCCTTCTCCAAGATTTCATGGCAGTATCTTTTTCCATGAAATCCCCTACATCATACCGCCATAAACACATAACTATCAGTGTATACATAAATATACAATATACCAGTTACCTTACCTTGTTGTGCCAAGCATGTTTCCTTGTAACTGAACACTTCCATGTAATCTCTCAATGACTCCAATTCCCTTGGCGAATCCAACGATAACTGGAAACTAGTTGTTATACCTGTCAAATACATGTTCAGGAATATAACACTTATCCACATAATATCAAACAATATTAGGTTTAAGAAGACATCCTATATGAAAAAAACTCATTCATTTGGAATTAGGTTTTCCAAACATATCCAAAGGAATTCTTACCCAATTCCTTTCTTTTACCATTTACCTTATCGCAATTGAGTCTTTATTATGTGTTATCACATCACCCAACTATTAGTTATATAAGAAATCAACTTGTAGTCATTATTCATAATACATACTACTACAATTATCACCTACTTACACTCAAGTACATATCAACTATCTCAACACATATCATGTTAGTACAATTGCCATAAAAAATATCATTCCTCCATACAATCTTGCAGAAAAATACCCATATCATGCAATTAATCAAACATTCAAACAACTTGCAAACATACCATGTTAAATAAATCAACTAAATGACATAATAAAACACTCAAACACCAAATAGATGACATAAGCAAACTCATATCTTGATGTATCTCAGGGGAGGCTATCTTGTCTACACACTCAATCTAGTTTAGCACGATATAACTTCACAACACATTATATCAAACATAAATAAGGTTAGGATATCCATAACAGTAAGTAGCTAGCATGTTCACATCATAAAATCATAAACAATTGTCATTCATGCATAACAATCACATCTACACAGTCAGTCCAAATTAGTACGAAACAATATCACAAATACGTTGGCTCATACTTGAATATCGTAACCATAACCATTTTCATAGTTCAATATAGATTAACGCGATACATATAACATCAACATCTTAATAAAATAACCCTAATCATCAAGTTAACTAACATATAACAACAAAAAGTTAACATATAACATTCTCATCAACAACATATAACATAATCATCAAGTTAACTAACGTAAAAAAAACAACAACAATGCATATAACAACACATCACTATCATTCATGACTATTTGAAACACGTGCATATGGCCACACTAATCCACTAACATCTACCATGCATGTAACCGCAACAACAATAAAATGACAAACATGCATACAACAATACATTAACTAACATACCTACATGCCAAACATATAATACCTGTATAACAATCTTCTCTTACCCCAAAGTCTAGTGCTACAACTTCACTTTGATGATCTGCATCCCCTGCTCTATCTCAAACAACACATCAACATCATAACATATCAACAACTTCACAATGACCTAAAATTCCTATAATGACCCCATGGACAACAACCTTAACCATGACAATGCATGCATAACAACATATAGATAATGACATGCATAACTAATGCATAACCGACATGCACTCATGATGATCACATCCAACAACAACACCATCAACTTCCACATGGCGACACAACTACAACAATGACCACCAGCATGCATGCACAAAAAGAACATAGCCACAAACATACAAAACACATATGCAACTAACATGTATGCACGAAAAATACATTCCACCCATCCAGTCCAAGGGGTGAACCATGCTCTGATACCACTCTATAGTATCAACTATGACCCAAAGAGAACGCAACCAGCTCCGATACCACTTTGTGGTATAATATATGACCCAAAGAGAGTGAAACTTGATCTGATACCACTATGTGGTATCATATATGACCCAAAGAGAGTGCAACCTGCTCTGGAACCACTCTACAACACCCTCCTCCCACATCTACCCAAGTAATTGGCCAATCCAGGTAGACATGTGACAAGAGGATACTATGATCTGATTCAACTTCCTAGGTGACCTTAAGGAAGTGTAATCGATGGAAAAACATCACACAGACCTTCCACATCAACAATAAAACACCTAGGATCCATCCCAACCACTCAGGTAACCAACCCTTGGGTCCCACTAAGTTTTTAGACCATTAAACTCCCAGGCGCTCCCTTGATATGGACAAGGGTGTGTATGGGAGGCTATGGATGCTCCCACAACATGGGTATGCATGCATCTAGGGACCTTTTTCCTCAAAACTATGCCAACGTTCCCAGGATTTGAGCCAATTTTTCAGGCCCAGAGCCCAGGTCACTGCCCAGAACTCAATGTGAGGTTCATAAATGAATTATAACAGTGGAACAATGATATGTTTGCAAAAACATTGACAAGGTCTAGATTGGACCCCTACTAGCCATGATAGGAATTTCGTCAAACATGTCACAAATATGTAATCTACAAGTTTAAACAACAGATCTGAACATAAGGGTCTCACACTTATCTTAGGATCGCTAAGAAGCATTGTTCCCTTATATCTTTAGCGACATTATCATCTATTAGGTCATAGATATATTGTTGATTCATTTACCTATCAAAACATGAGGAGAGACATACATCATCACTGTCATAATAAATTCTTATAACTAGCATAATAACAACAGAAATATCAAGGATACATCAGCCATAGAATCCATATATAAACCAATACTTTTACACATAATATGTATTATACATATCCTAGGTATTAGAAGTTTACGATCCAAATTAAGTGTGAATTCTTTTTGATAATGGCAGCTAACCTATAGGGTGTCAATAATAACTCTAAGTTGAAAGGAATGTAAGGACAACCACAAATAAATATTGTGTGTGAACTTGACCAATTATCTCTATTACAAAACAAATTCATAGTTTTGTTGGCACCTGCTACTATGGCGAAGTCAGTTGACTCTATTTGAGAGAAACAAATTTTTGCATGTGACAACACTTACCGTTCCTCATTACATGTTAACTTGTTGATTCACGAAAGAATATCAAAATGTCTTAGTATTGAGTTAATGTCATTATGCAAAAAATAATAATGCAAAAAATTCATTTCGCACAATGAAATATTTTTCGGTTGTACATGACGCTAATTTGTAATTATTTTCTTTTTTCATTTTTGTTGAGCTTCTTCTGCACTCATTACAAGGACTACCTTTTCTGTTGTGTGTTATGCTTAGTATTCCCTTCCGCACAAATAAATTAATATATTATATTGCTCAGTATTTGATCAATATGAATTTCTAGACTCTGCACAATGCATGAATCCACACCTCTGTACTTTAAACAATGTATCAAAAATTCCTAGACATATTGTTGATTAGCCACATGTGCAAAATGCAAAGGTACAGAGCAAGGAACTAATACTTTTTCTGCATGTTTCGGTCCTCCTTCCACACACGTCTCTCTCGCATGATAGTATATATTATTAATCAATTGATATTGTGGGACGATGTTGCAGGGGGAACTTTATTCTGCGCACACGAAATTATTAAAACTTTAAGCATAAACTTAGTATCCAATATTAAATGAAGTGTATTTTTTATGTGTGTGAGAAACGAGTATCGTACGAGAGAACCAATTTAGGAGAAAATAATAGAAACATTAATTTGTAATGCGACAGAAACGTTCATTTGCAATGTTGTTTTCCTTATCCCATTGACAAATTTCTTTCGCACACCCATTTTGTTAGATGCTTTGAGATACTATATGAATTTGTGAATTAAATACTTATTATTGAATATTCAATTAAGTGTCTTTTTTATGCATGTGAGAAATAAATGTTGTGCGAGAGAATGGGTATGTGGAATAAGGAACATAGACTTTTTCCGCGAAAATTTCTATATTTTTGTATGCATTCAATATTATTGAATTTCATAGCAAGTGGATGTTATTACAAGTTAAGATTGGAAAAATGGAAACATTAGGTTTTTTTAACAAATATTTGAAACATTTTATATCATGCATTTGGAATTTAAATTCCAAGTGTTATCATGACTATGCATAAACTGTAATGGGAAATTCAATGCAATGTTGATTTAATTAATGAAATTTCTATACGATAATATTTTTTCAAATAAAATTGAATCATCGAAAACACTTGTGGCCTTTGATCAAAACAAGGATGCATATGCATGTGAAACACATATAGTAAACCATGGCGATAATGATCACTGTGATGAAGATCCAGTTACAAAAACACTATAACATGGATTTAGCAATTCATATAGTATTTATGATCTTCGTTAATTTGTGATTTTTGTCGAAGAGCATGTGTGCGCAATAAAAAAACGCAATCTTTCTCCCACAAAGTTCCACACTTTTGCATGGAGCCTTTAGCACCGCAAACACTTTGTATTTTTCTATACTTTTTCTAATGATAAATACATCTCACTGAACCAGGTGGCTTGAGACACAGTCAGAGGTCAAAGAGGGTTGATAATAGCTCAAAATTCAAAGTGGTCAGATTTCTTTTGAACTAGGTCCAGATCGAAGTGCTCATTGCCTTGATTTCAATGGTGTGAATGACACTCTAATACGAGCTCGTATGGAGAAGTTAGAGCTGGTGGAATTTTTGTTCAAAGTGGTCAGTGGGCCAGGATTAATGGTCCCACAAATTGATCGAGATCTGGCACACAAAATTTGGCTCCTGAAAGTGAAAAAAATTGTTACATCTTTAATTCGCCCAATGACCCTTAATTTCGAAAAAATGTGATAATGGGCCTATATATATTGAAAAACAAAAACAAAAAAATAGTGAGGTGGCGTGCCACTAACCCCGCCACTTCCAATCCACTAATGGTCATATATATATATATATATATATATATATATATATATATATATATATATATATATATATATATATATATAATAACAATATGTGTGGGTGTACACACCTGTGTGGACCCGGCCCAAACCCCGATGGGAGACCACACAAGTGGAAATCCAATAACCACAGAGCACCACATCCCACTAGTTATGGAAACCAAATGCCGAGACCGACGAGGCTCGAACTCGCCCGACCCACGTGGCCAGCCCCCACCAGGCAATCTCACTACAAACGACGGTAACAAACCAACCACAAGCCAGATTAAAATTAAAACGTGCCATATCTAATCAACCAATGGCCCTAATAATAAACTATAATCCACCCAAAATGTATGTTATGTGTGGTGCGACAGGGGTTTGAACCCTGACCACCCATGGCCTAAACGACTCTGCCACCATTAGGCCAATGACCTTCACATTGCTATCTTTGTCGCAGTATATTATTTAAAATGAAACTTTCTCATTCGACCGAAAAAGGGAGAGCAAAGTGGATTTTGGAGTAGCACATGGTACCACACAAGGTGGAACCATGACCCAGAGGGAACCTTGCCCAGATGCAGGAGCAGAATCCTGAAGTAGAGATTTTTTCCGAGAGGTAAAACTTTAATATTATTAGAATGATGTCAATTTTATAGTCAAATTTCACGAAAATTTGTAGGGAACGCAATGGTGAAGTCATATTCACCATCTGAGCAATAGATTTTCAGGTGCCCACAATGAAGCATCTTTAAAGAATCATGGGGAATCTAAAAGATGGTCGAAGACCCATATTTTGATGGTGCCAGAATTTGACGAATGGATAGTTGTACTCGACACTGGGAATTAAGTGGTGCAATCATATTTAGTAGTTGTGCATTCCATTTTTCGGCCGTCTTCAGAAGTGGAGGTACATGAATCAATCGTGTTATTTTTTTGTTTGCTATTGCTGAGATGATGTTACTTTTGTTGAGATCACTATGTTGAGGGATGATTTTTATCACATTATTGTGAGATTTGGATTTCTGTTGCAACATTATTGTGATATTGTATTAGCTTTTCATTCTGAAGGGAAAGAATTCTTGAGTGAGAGTTCCTGTAGGGAGAATGTATCGTGGAGAGACACACCACACTGGTTGAGGGTTTATGTCCTTGTTATGACAAAGAATATTCCATGTACATCATCATCATTTCTAGCATTATATGAAGTGACCTCCACTCTCTTGACACCAGGCCCAGAGACATGGCCCACACTTGGTGAACTCTATTATCAAATGTCTCGTGTTTTTGAGTTATTTATTGTCGTCATGTTTCCTCTCGCTTAAGCATGCACATGTTTTCTTTTAATGTTATTTTAAATGCAATTCTAAAAAAATCGCAGAAGTAAAAGATAATGGATAATTTCGGCACTGAAGGAGCTCATATCACTCACTATTCTTAGTATCCATATATTTGAAGGTCAGTCAATCCTAGACCTATTAGGTTCTCTATAAATATTACTCACCAGTCAATACCGTAATTTCTTTACATCGATCTGTAATCATTTCCGCGTAATGGAATTCATATTAAACAATTGAATTAAATAGAATTGAGGTAATTTAATATGTAGAACACAAAGAGCTTTCATTGTATGAATTTGTCTTTTCACTTTCGCACTTTGAATAATGAAAAATATTTTTCACAATTATTTATATACATGGATGCATTTATCTGCTTAATCAAAATTATTATTTCTGATTTGCAAAAACCAAAACAAATTATTCAAGCACCTTTCATTCTATTTCTGTGTGCAAATTCTCTTCACAAAAATTGTTATAGTTGTCATTAGTGATATTCATAAGTGACATATCATTGAATTTTCATTTCAAAAAAACAAGATCAATATTATTTATTAATGAGTTGAATTTGCTAACGAGAATATTAAAAATCATATAAGAATTATCATTACAAAATCTAGACGCAATTCTATTGCACACAATTCGAATTATAACAAAAATCTATATGTGGATATCTTGGTTGTGTATTGAATCATGATTGACTTATGAAACAAGTGCAAAGATGCGGAGGAAGAAATATTCTTCCGCACCCTGCACAATGTATCAACAATATCAATATTCTTCCTCTGCACTCCACTCAACTGCCCACTCCTTCATTTCTTCCTCTGAAATTTTTCACTTTGGATAGTTATGAAGGTTATATATGGCCTTCTTTCACACTCTGCACAACAAAATCTTTATCCACGCAATGAAAGTTTTTTTTTCATATTTCCAAACATTGCACAATGTGTGAGAACAACTTTTATTAAGCACTTGAACAACATCTTGATTACACCTCAATTAAACCTCAATTAATTTTAAAATAAACAATAGTTCCCACCACAGAAGATTGATTAAGTGTATGTGACATTTCACATATGTAAAATTCCGTGGGAATTGAAACTTTTGATACGTACACAAAAAAATAGAAAAAGAATCTGCTTAGATTGGATTTCGATGGATATAGGTGCTTTGAAAAAGTATAAGAAGAAAAAATGTGTCTAGATATGCAGTAGTGAGTATGTATAGACACGTGACAAGCTCAATTCTATGCAAAAATAAAAAAATGTCACAAGTAAAGAATATGTTGAATTAAAGTAATAACTATAATTTGATTTCATGCACAATTGCAAAAGCATAAAGTAATTTAGTCTTACATCTAATTGATGCATGCAACAAAAAACATAGATCGGAAAATAGTAAATTTGGATATAAAAAAACACTAAATATCATATAAAATCTCAATTTACTATATCATTGTAAACTTATGCAAAAACAGTATCTTATAATTCTACACAAAACTAGTAAACATACTCAGAGCTAGAAAAAAGTAATCAGTCTTTGTGCTTGACAAGTCGTCAACAATAACCAACAAAGTCACTGTAACAACAATTTTATTCAGATTCAAATGTCAATCACCATAGATATGATTAAAATAAACATTACAGGTGGAACAAATATATGAGAAAAAAAACTCTTGTTGTGACGTTCATTTTCATTGTCATCAATTACTGACCATTATATACCATACAAAAACTCAAAAGCATACACTCATAAACTTATGTTAAATCAATGTCCTTGAAGAATGCTACAAAATCCATAGCTATACAAATTCATATGAAAAATATTATCTAAGAATTCTTGAAAAAATTGGTAAACAATCTCAGTATTAAACAAAGTCATCCAAAATTCATTTTGATTATCATCAATTACAAAACTCCAAATAATATATAAAAGATCAAAGAAATTACTAGAGAACATATGTTCAATTAGTGTTTTTGCACAATGTCACATCATTCAAAGATATATAACATCTCATGCAAAACATTATCTCAGAATTATTTACATAATTGGTATATAGACTAAGAATTAGAACACACAATAATCATAATTAAAACAAGAATTGACTATAGAGTCACGGTCCAAACAATAATATTTGTTGTGTAAAGCACTTATCAAAATTCGGATACTTATATCACAAAATTAAATGCATTCGTCCCAATGGGGACTAGGATTGGGCTCCCATGAACCGTAATGTCAAAAAGGCACCTGCAACAAAAAACAAGAAACAACATCCAAGAATTAGATTAGTTCATGATAATGTACTTCAGATTTAACTTGAATAACTAAACAATTTAAACAAAAAAATGAATGTTCCAAGATTTTAAAACACTTACAATATGCAACAACATAGCCCGACATTGTTTGATTGCTAGTTTTCTTTTGGAATCACGATTTCTCCAAAGAAATCCTTCACTTTAGCTTTAATGGAATCTTTCATCATAGCGATAGTAATCTCTTGTTTCACACACTCATTGAATATGTCTTCCTCAATCTCCCTAGATTCTTTTTCACTTTTGAAGCTAAGACAAAGTACTCTTCATTAACACTAACAACAAAGTAACCTATCAAACCGTAACTGTAACCTCAAAATGAGAACTCTAGCAAAAAAACCCAAAAAACATGAAAAAACAATCCAAAAACGAGAAGTGCTGATGTTGCATCAACATTTTTTTTTCATGGTAAATTTTCAACATTTTTAAAAATGGTAGTAAAAACTAATTTTTTGTGCAAAAAACACCCTGAAAATGAAAAGTTTGTATGTTAGAATAACATCTCTTTTTTTCGAGGTAAATTTTCAACATTTTAAAAAAGTGGCAGTAAAATCCAATTTTTTTGTCCAAAAAATACCCTGGAAACGAAAAAGTGTTGATACTAGAATAATATCTTTTTTTTGGGGTAAATTTTAAACATTTTTCAGCAATGGCGTTAAAGATGAAATATCATGACTCCGAAAAACTTTAAAATTCCAATGATTGTGAGGCATGATATTAAAGATAAAATATCGCGTCTCTGAAAAGCCTTAAAACTCCAACGATTTTCAGCCATGGTGTTAAAGATAAAATACTTATAATTGTTTTTAACTATAACATTAAAGATAAAATATCGTGACACAAAACCCTTAATTTTTTTTTAAAATTTTCAACCATGGAATTTAAACCAAGGATCATGATTACAAAAAACCTTAAGTTTTCAACATATTTCAACCATGGCATTAGTGAAAAAATTTATGATTAAAAAAACTTTAAAAATGAACACCTGAATGAAAGAGTCATTATACCAAGAGTTTTGAGTTTTGTGATTAAAATCTTTCGGTGAAAATCACATCAGAATAGATTTGGTCGACACGTTTGGAACCAGCCAGTGTGGTTCATCATCATGACAAGATGAAAAATCTGATCAAGTAACCCCTTTAAATAGAAAGTAAAGCTACCACTAGCCGTTTGTAAAATAACGGCTAGTTTGACTTAAATAATAATAATTTTTATTTTATTTAATTTTTATTCTATATTAAAAAGAGTAAATCAAATTATTAAAGTTTATAAATTAAATTTTATACATTTATTTATATATATTCATTTTAGTAAAAAATATTCTTTTATATATTTATATTTATTTTAATAAAAATAATAATTATTAATTTAATATATTTAAGGAATATAATAGATGTTTATATATGTATATAGGTATTTTTATTATTATCAAATAAATTAATGTTAAAAATAGTAAATAATATTTATGGTTTGAATTTATATAATTATTTTATTTTTAATAATTAAATGCTATGTGATTTCAAAATTCATCAAACAATTATTATTTTGAAAAATAAATAAATAAATAAAATAAAGATAAAACTAAAAATAATAAAAATAAAATAGAACTATAAAATTTTTAATTAAATAAATCATAATAATAAAAATAATAAAAGTTAATTAGTTAATTAAATAATTAAGAATTAAATACATAATAATAATAAAAATGATAAAAATAAATATAAAAATAAAAATTCCTAGTTTTGAGTTTAGCTTTTTTTTTTTTTTTTTAGTATAGCTATTTTAAAATATTAGCCTAAGACAATTTGACACATTGCAACAAAAATTTAAAAATCAACCATCAAATTGACACGCAGTGTAGGCAAACTTGACCTATTGCGATGAAAACTTAAAAACCAACTATCAAATTGACACATTGTGGGGATAGACTTGATCCTTCAAAATAAAAAAAATAAAAATCAACTATCAAATTGACAAATGATGGGGTCGAGTTGCTAGTCGAGAATCAACTCGAACCATGTAGAAAAAATAAATTGGAACAAAATAATAGATAAATAAAAATGAAAGATACAAAACAAAACAAAAATTAAAACTAAAACAAAACAAAAAGTTAAAAAAAAAGTAATAACAAATAAATAAAAATATATATTAAAGCATAAAAATTAAAATTAAAAAATTATCAAATGTAAAAAAATATATTAAAAAGGACCAAGGAAACAAACATATAAAAAATGTAAAAAAATAATAAAATAATAAAAATTAACTTTAAAAAAAAACAAACTAAATTTAAAAAAAAAAATCCAAAAAAATATAATTTAAGAAAAAAAATTTAAAAATTAACACTAAAACCAATAAACAATAAATAAAACTAGGTAAAAAAGAAAAAAACACAAAAAAACAAAAAAAAAACATTAAAATATATAAACAAAGATTAAAGAAAAATTAAAATTAAAATTTAAAAAAAAAATAACATTAACAAAATTTAAGAATTCTATATATATATATATATAACCTAAAAAATTAGAAAAAAAAATCAATGAAAAAAAATTACAATTAAAAAACATCATTGAAATAAAATTACAGTAAAATAAATAAATAAAAGCATTATTATTTTTTTAATTTAATATATATATATATTAAAAAACCTAGCCATGGCCCGCCACGAGAGGGGCCACGGGTGAGGGTGGAGAGAGCTTCCCAACTTTCCCCGCCCTCCCTTGTGTCTCCCGCCCTGCCGTCCGAGGGGTTGCGAGCGAGGGTAGGGGTTGGCCAAATCTAGGAATTGACTAGCCCCAACCCAGCCACCTGAGGGGTCGCGAGTGAGAGAAGGGAGTTGCGTGCAACTCCCCCACCCTTTTCTACGACCCCTCAGGTGGCTAGCCAAGGGCTTATCAAGGATTTTGTTTATTATATATATATATATATATATATATATATATATATATATATATATATATATATATATATATATATATATAATTTCTTTTCTTTTTTTTAAAGAATTCATTTTATTATTATTTTTAATTGTATGTTTTATTTTATTTTATTTTTATGTTATTTTTAGTTAAAAAAAAATAAATTTTAAATGTCATTATTTTTTGATATGAAACTCACAAAAATGTCATAAAATTTGTTATTTTTGAACTTTTTTAATTCAATTTGTTCATATATTTTTTATTTATTTAATATTTCTGTTTTAGTAAATAGGTCCTGAAATACGTATTTTTTGAATTATATCTACATGCAAAATGTATATTTTTTGTCGAGTGTTTAAAATTATTACTTTTTAGCGACAATTATTTTATGTGTATTGAAGTATAAATTAACGATATATAAATATATAAAAAATCCTAACCTCAAAATATTAATTTTATTAATTTTATTTTACTTTGCAAAAAAAATAAAAAATTCATTATAAAAAAACATTGCAAAGATAAACAAAAAACACAAAATTGGAAAACCCGTAAAAAAAAAATTCTTAGGATGAAAAACAAGAAGAGAAATAAGACAACCTAAAAAATGGTTAAATAATCATCATTTTAAAAAAAATTGTGCATACTCAGAACATAAGAAAATTTAAAGTGTCCAAATTATGTCTAAGAAAAAGGTTGATGTTTTTCAAAGTAAAATCACCAACATTTTAAGAGAATTATCCATGCTTAAGATATCAAAAAATTTAAATTGTTAAAATTAAGTTTAAAAAAAGGGTGGTTGATGCTGCATCAACACTTTTCAAATTGGGATGAAAATCACTAAATTTTTTTAAAAATTTGCATACTTAATACATTCAGGATTCCTTGTTTCTCTTTCTCTAGATCAAATAGTAAATCTTGCTTGCCACTAAAAGCTAATAAGTCATTGTCTACGAATTCCCTATCTCCCTCGAGCTCACTTTTGATCCATTCGAGAGATGACTTAATTTTCTGCAATAAATGTCGCAAATCAAAAACTGGTTTCCATGAATATTCAGTAATTCACAATCTTTCATATATATTACTAATAATATATGATTTCACTACATTAAGGAAGTTGATTGGTTTATCAAATCTATAAGATGTTTCGAGAATAGAAAATTCCATTGGCGATGTGTACTGTATTTCTAATAGAGTCATCAACAAATGACTTGGGTTTAGACCATCTTCTAGCACTTTTATTCTTGCTTTCAGTTTCATATTTTCTGCTTCTTGACAGATAATAGACTCTATAAGCATGTCACTAGAACCTTTATGCAGTTTCATGAGTCTTGTCGTTCCAACCCCAAACACATCAACATCCAATTATGTTATATCAATAACCTTTTTGTTGTGAACATATACTCTTTCAATCCTCAATCTTTTACTTCCCCTATCATAATTTGCATTTTTCAATGTGGCAGGGTTTTCATTGAAAATAGTGACCTATTTAGCAATTTTCTCCATCATTTTATGATTTACTTACAAACAAGTACCAACCCAATCAAGTAGTATAGGGCTATCAATTTCCATGTCTACGACCTCTTCAATGTTCCATGTTTTGCACAGACTCTTTGATCTGGCTGATTTATCCCTGTGCACTTTTTCTGGAGTGACTCTACGAGGAGGATCTACATCATCCCTACCATCTGATAGCCCACCCTGAACCAGGCTTTCATTTGCAGTAGTTTTTCTCCCTTTTTTACTGGTAGATGACTCAGATCAGTACCACATGTGTAATATTGAGATCGCCCCATAGTATTTTTACCCCTTTTCTTATATCTTCCTCTCGTGTCCACGCTCTCTTCTTTAGCGATTTCTTTAACATATATTGCCAATTCTTATTTTTTGGTTGGAGCACTATGATTTTCCTCGCTCTACTCTCTATCTCTTGGGAACAAGTTCTTGTATCTAACAGACTCTAGATGTCCTCTAAAAAACCTTTTGGATCAAAGGCTTTAACGAATTAAACTTTACTTAAGTTAAAAGGATCTAAAGACTTTGCAAGATTGGTAGTGTGAGTTGTATTCTTCATAGTGACTTCTTCAACAGTAAATCTAAAATAAATAAATTGTTTTTTATTTTTCTATTCAAATATAACTAGACAACGGCAGTGTTCCCTGCAAAATTCAACAACAAATTAACTCTGTAGAACAAAATTTGGAAACAACAATGGCTTATCTTCAAAACCATACGTTCGAATTACTGTATTATTTTTGTTTTCTTCATGATCCCCTATGCCAGATAAGAAAATTTTATCCTCTGCAAATATTTGAGGAGGCTCTTGTCGAGTTATTATGTAATAGACTTGCTTTACAAAGACCTCTTAAATTAAACCAAAACTTAAAGAAGTTGTGTGCTTCCACAGTATGGGATACCGAAATTGCAATGGTTCCTCACTAAAATTGAATTTAGGATTATAAGGTAAGTTTTCAAAGACATGGATTGACACATGTTGAAATTTGCAACAAGAAACAATGAAATTGGCATCCAGAAACAACATGACAATACACACAATAGTGTGGGACCACAGGTCACATAGTGATGGGTCCTAACAATACATTAGTGTGCAAGCCAATTTATTAAATAAATTGGAAATGTGTCTAATTTAATTTTCCCTTAATTAAATTGGACAATAAATTGTAATCTTATCTCATAATCACTTGTAATAGTTAACTGAGCGTGATAAACTCAGTTAGCTCATGAATTTCGAGTTGAGGGTGGTTTTTGAGGCATGAAGAGTGTTTCTATGTGTTTTAGAGTTCAAGTTGCAGTTAATTGCACGAGTTTAATGCATGATAAATTAGTTAACTCAGTTAAGTGAGTTAAAGTCAGTTGAACTAGTTGTAACTATTTGTTAAACTAGTGAGAGGTCAAGTGAATTAAATCATATTTAATTCACATGCAGTGATCTGCCATGCAACGAATGATTTACTATTAATAGCTTCATGCATATCATTTCAAGTGGAGACCCAATTGAGACAAAGGTTAAAGGGAAGTTGACCATCAATTGTATTATTAGAAAACTACCCGGATGCAGTTAAAACACCGCAGGATTTCCCATGATACTTGCGCAGTTGAGAAAGGATGAAATTCCTAAGGAAAAGGGATTGCATTCCTCATGAATTGTGTGAGCAAGATAGGTTGAAGACATACTGATAATTGGCTAAGTGTTGGCTCGATTTTGTCTGGATCAGTGTGAGACGATTATCAGAGTGCAAGAGACTCTTGTGAGAAGAGTGCATTGTAATTGTTTTATGATTCCTTAGTGAATATACAATAGAAGATAGAGGTTTTTTGAGCAGAAAGCTTTCCCCGAGAAAATATCTGTGTTGTGGTTTGATTTTCTTCTTTCTTTACTTGTTGTGATTGGCGATCGTGTTTATTTTCTGCAATTGATTTGTAGAAGGATTCAGTATATTGCTTTAGTACATTGCTTGATCGAATTGAATCCATTGATATGCATATTTTTGTATAATTTATACAACACAATGGTTGTTATCATATGCCATCATAAATAATCTATTTCTCTTGGAAAAATTAACTAATTGAAAATCTAATTCATTTGAAGTGACATCAACCTAGTTGAATATACTTTTTTTTTGTATGAGTGATAAAGAAAATAGAAGATGCATTTTAGAACATTTGTTATAGTTTATCGACCCATCACATGGACACATAACTAACAGAAGTACCTAAATAATTTTCTAAACAAATAAAATATATAGTAGAGAAATATCAAAAGGAACCGGAGAAGTTGGGGAAATGAATTCTCGAATAATGTCAACCTCGCTTGCTTCTAAGTTCAGGAAACAATCTACATCAAACATTTGTAAACACTTATGAGGTTTCGGTAACTTGAGTAACCATCTGAAGACCTTGGGGTTTAGAGGAATCTTCTTCACTCCTAGCATAATTGTTATTTTTCTTGAATCAAAATTGTTTAAACACAAATAAACAATTTCTCTGAAATCAAATACTTCTAGAACACACCCAACTTTTGCTAATCCACTACTCCAAATATTGTTTCTTTTTTTTTCTCTTCCATTGGCAGATTCACATAATTCCCATGCATCCTTGACCAGTGAGTGTTCTCATTGATACGAGCAAATGATTTAATAGTATCACTGCAAATTTCCTCATTCCTTTCTTTGCTACCCATTTTCGCTTTGCACTAAAAAATAATTTGTCAATGAATAATGTTCTCAAATCTCATTTAATATTTTCAAGTATTGGCTCCCTTCACAATCACCAACTATTACTATTACTTGTGTGAAAATTGTTACTCAAGACACTCCCAATAAATAACAATTAGGATACCAAAGCCTTTTTGAAATTCCAAAAGTATCATATCTCTTTCCTCCGCACTTTGCTTCTACTTCAATATCATTGATATGTGTGTCATAACAAAGATAAATTTACGATATAATATAAAAATGAATTACTTGTGAATGATGTCAATTAGCTAAGAAATTGTCAATAATAAATGTAAATAGAAAATTATTCTAGGACAATCACAAATCAATATTATGCATAGGCATGTTTAGATATATTCTACAACAAATCAAATTGATGGTTGAGATGGTGCCCACCACTATGTTGACGTTGAATCATTTTATTTGATATTAGATGTTGAAAAAAATAATAATTAGAACCAAATTTGATTTATGAATGACCTAACACACGATTTGAACACTATGGTGCAAAGCTAACTATCACAACATGTTCAAGCTAATTGCATGGAGAAAACAACAAAAACTCTCTTTCGAAATATTTTGTGCCTTCGCATACATTCAACTGCACATTTCATCTACACACCGACATCCCACACAACACTAAACCAAAATATTTGAACATAGACAAGGATTTTCTCTGATCATAATATGAAATATTGGACAAAAACTATCATGATACACTAAATTATTCCTAAGATAATGCCACCAACCGCGACTTAATAGTTTATGCCAGTAGATTTATATTCAATGGATTAAAGTTGGTTGATTTTGGGAATAGAAATGTTAAGATCACACACATTGGAAATTTCAAATTTTCAATGCAAACGAAAATAAACATTACAAATCATTTGAAATAAATAAATAAATAAAAAAAACCAATGCCTTCAAGCCAACTGTACGAAACAAGGAACACAAACTCTCATATGAAATATTTTGTATCTTTGCATACATTATCCAGACATTTCTGTACAGCACTACATATTAATCAATTAATTAGCTTTCCTATGCAATGTATCCAAAATCCCTAATCTTCAAACATAGACAAGAATTGAATCTAACCATAACATGAAATACTGGACAAAAAGCTATCGCGATACACTAAAGTATTTCTAGGTTAATGCAAAGATTCCACCGACAATGTATTAATAGTTTATGCTAGATCTAGCATTGTATAAGATGACATCTCAATTTTTAATTGAGCTTGAATGACATTTCCAACCTATATCGATAACAAGGAACATCAAACAACATTACTTTGAGATAAACTTATCCCCTTGTCATGACACGCCACTTCTTGAACCTTGATTTGTCATCAATAGTGAATTAGTATTGTATCCCAATGACCTTATGTTCAGATTTCATAATTTTCATATGATAATTTGAAATGCAATTCAAATATAATTGAAAGTAGAGGATACAATTTTATGTTACGAAAAAATTGGATATAACAATTTATGTAAGGCAACGGAAGCTTGAACAATACTCCCAACTTTTAAACACATTCTGCAAAGAGTAAATGTTACACACTTTGTTATTCCAAATACACAGTCGATATGAGAAAATCAATTATTTGCATCACTGCAAATATATTTTTTCCACACTCTACTAGCCATTTCAAATTCTTGGTTACTCATTTCCCTATATAGTCACCACCTGCTACTATTTTGCGTGTGAAACACATTACAAAATATTTGTATTAGAGATAAAGCTGACATCCAGATTTTTTATCGTCCCAATGTCTGTCCTCATCGACCAATGTTGTGTTAGTGTAGATATATTTGTGTCTAAACACTTGTATGTTTCATTCTAATAGATTCATATCATCAATTTTACTGTTCATTGTCACATAAACATTTCCAATAACTCATGATTAAAGTTAACTAGTATATATGATTAATAGAAACATTATTGGAGGTGAATATTAGTATTTTCAGCATTCAATTCACTGAATAAGCATATATGCATGTCATACCATTGCATATCATTCGAACTGTATTAGTATTATGCTATTTCACTGCCCATTGATGCTAGAAAAAACACAATTACAGGTCGCCTACGTAAATTAGGATGTACGAATGAAAAATGAGGAAGCAACGTTTCCTAATTTTTATTTTTTTTACATAATCGACTACTATTTTGTATTAAAAAAAGAGAGGGGAGGCAAAGCTCCATTGTTACATGATGAGGTGCATAAAGAGCAGTGAAGGATGTGGCAACAACAAACAGCTACAACCCTTTTGCTTCTAGCTTTCCTAAATATCTGAAAAACAGAGATTGCATAGATACGAACAAACTGGAACAACAGTAACGAGTATTTGAATGACATGCTTAATCTATATTTATATGGCTGATCTGGTGAGCGGTGGAGTCTTCAGGATTGGCTTCAGCGCCCACATTTCTCATATTTGTAGAGTTAGAGCTTGGAGAATTGTACTTTTCCAACATATATTTCAGGATTTTAACTGATTCTTCTGCATTATTACATCTGTTCAAAAGCTCGTTGAACTAACCCTAGAGCGAGGAGACCCTGTGGAGGAAGAAGTTGAGATCAGTTTCATGCTTCTCGTCTGCAATATAAGCCTGTGTTTGTAATTTAGAGTCCAGGATCTTCTGATGGGCTCAAATATGCTCCAATTCTGCTTGGAGGTCTGCATAATGCAGGCAGTCCTCACTACGCGCCATTCTGGCGAGAAAATGCAAATCTTGAGTACTCAAACACTGCAACCGAAGGCAAGGATGAACAGTATGTTGTTTCAGGATGCAGAGATCGAAAATGAAGCAAGAAAAAGTTGAAAGAGAGTCAATGATACACAATAAAAGGGTCGTCACTAAGGTAGGCAAGCTGAGGTCAAGGCGGACTTCCAAGATAGAGTGCCTGGGAGAGCAAACCAGGTAGCAGAGGGACTTGCAGATCCAAGACACCGTAGATGGACAACGCGAAGGAGGAGGGAAGGGTGAATGCTAAGGAAGGAGGATGGCCTGATAAATAGGGAGGGCCGAGCATAAGAAGGCGGAACAGAGCAAGGAAAGAGTCACGAGGAGGGTGATGGTGCAAAATATTCCATAAAGGACAAAATCCTCTGCAGGAGATATCAGGTAAGATTTGTGGAGGTTCATGGAAGATGAGATTGATATTTGAGATCATTGTAGAAAATACGTCCTATGGGTCTAGTACATTCTCTGTTGGCACGTAGATCTGCATCCTTATTGAGGTTGCGGAGGATGTGGAAGAATCTTGTTTCCTTCATCTTAAAAACAAGATATTGGCACCTGCTAGTGGTTTGACGAAGCGCCACAATGGATGCAGAGTGATTGTGAATCATCATACTGATAATAATTGTCGAATCTTCAAAGATCATGGCATTGCTTATGCCAAGCTTTTTCAATTGGATTATACCTTGAAACAAGGCAAGAGATTCCACACTGTTATTAGAAATAGAACCTAGTCCCCATTCATAGGATGAAATAATAACACCAGCTTCATCACGGATGATGCCTCTAGCCCCAGCCACTCCCGGATTGGATTTATATGCCCCATCGAAGAGTAGGGAGGGTCTGTTACAGCTTTTTAACCAAATGACAAACTCCTCCTCATGCAGTCAAATTTTTCAACTGTTATCAAATTTTTGCAGCTGATTAGCTATGGCGCTACTACTGTTGAGGCTATTACTCTCGTCCAAAAGATAGCCAATAAAATTTTGTTCTTCCACACGGAGGTCTTTGTAATCAATTTTTTTTTTACTCTTGGCTGAAATTGCTTTGAGCTATGAGGCTCTGAGATTTTCTGCATAGCTTTCTAAAGGAGGGTTCTTTATCTTTAAATACCTTTCGATTCTGAGCCAGCCATATATTCCAAAGAGTTGCATAGGGGAGGGCGTCCCAAAATCTTTTGGCTATGTTTTTCTTCTTTCGCTTCCAGGGATAACTTCTTTTCCATGAATGCAAAGCTTTAGCAATGGTGCTATGTGAATCCCATGAAGGTTGGAAATTTGGAATGAGCTCCTTCCAGCATCGAGAGGCCAAGGGGCATTCGATAAAGAGATGCTGAATAGTTTCTTCAATTGTTTGACAATTTGGGCATCTTGAGGGACCAATCACTCCTCTTTTTTTTAGATTGTCAGAGGTTAAAATTTTCCCTTTTAACAAAGTCCATATAAATAATTTGATCTTGTGGAGAGCCTCGGATCTCCAATCTGCCTTCCAGTTTGACCATATAGGCATGGGATAGTCATTATTGCAGAGGTATTGATATGCAGCTTTAATAGTGTAAGTTGATCCAGAAGGATCCCAACGGAACTCATCCTCACTGTCTTTTTTAATAGGAGAAATACCATGGAGATGGGATTGAAGGGAAGGACCAGCATCTAGATGAGCAGGGACTTCTGGGAAGTGCCACCCAGTCCAGAGCTGAGATTGAGCGTCCCAATTAGAGATATGGTTCAAATAATGCAGGCCCATGTTGCTAAAGAAGGATAAATTTTGTTGAGTTCCAGGTTTGCTGTTAATGGGGAGTTGTCCCATTATTCGATCCTACCCAATGCTGATGGTGTTACCACCCACGGGAACTTTGGAAACATTTTGAGCTAAGAATGGAATTTCTTTTTTGCATGTCCCCCAAATTTTGGAGCAAGATCTATTTGGGATATCTTGGTCAAGGAGATGTTGCTTGGTAGTGTCGAGATATTTAATTTCCAAGACACTCTTCCACCATGCTTTCTTACCACTGATGAGTCTCCACACAATCTTACTCCGAAGGTTGCGTTTAGGAGTTTTGGAGATTGGACTCCCAATCCACCATGCTCCTGATCTTGAATGACCTGTCTCCAATTTATGAGGTTGTATTTCCTTTTGTCACTTTTCCCCCCTTACCATAGGAAGTGTCGAATGATGGCTTCCATTTTATGATGGAAGATGGTAGGGGCCTGAAGAAGGGTGAATTGATATAAAGGCAAAGAAGAGAGACCATATTTGAGGACGATAAGGCAGCCTACATGATTGAGCCACGAAGAACCCCATTGTTGCACTTTTCTTTTCATTTTGTCGATGGTAATGTTCCATACTTCTGCCTTCAAGGAACCAATACTCACAGGCATACCCAGATAAGAGAAATGCCCCCAATCCAATTTACAAGGGACCCCAAAGATGTTAGCAATGCTGTGAATAGTTTGAGCAGAAGAATTTCAACCATAGATACAACTTTTAAGATGATTAATCATACGTCTGAAGTAGTGCATGAATTTTTCATAGATTGTTTTAAATCATTGGGGTATGATGTTGGAGGCTCCTCCCATAAGAAGAGTATCATCTGCAAATTGAGAATGGTTCATATTTTTAACTCCGTTGCCAAATTTGATGCCAGTGATAAGTCCCACCCGTTGCTTTTGATCCAAAGCCTTGCTGAAGGATTCAACCATCAAAATGAAGAGGTAAGGAGATAGAGGACATCCTTGTCATAAACCTCGTGAGGATTGAAATGAGGGGGTTGGTCTGCCATTGATGAGGGGAGATATCCAAGGGCCAGAAATGCAAGCATTAACAAGTTCAAGAAAGTTTGAGTCAAACCCCATTTTTTTAAGGACAACAAGAAGAAAGGAATGCCTGACCCTGTCAAAAGCATTGGCAAGATCAAGCTTTAAAATGAAGCCTTTTTCTTTTCGAGAGATGCTAGAGTGTATTGCCTCTTGGACAAGGAGGATGGAATAGGTAATTTGTCTGTTAGACATGAAGCCTCCCTGGTTTTCAGAGATGAGATTATGAAGATGCGGTTTGAGGCGCATGGCCAGAATTTTGGTCAGAATCTTATAAGAGGAGTTACAAAGAGAAATAGGCCGAAATCTAGAGAATGATGAGGGTCAATTTTCTTTGGGAATAAGGGCGAGGTGGGTAGCATTGGTGTAGCCTCCAATTTTTCTCTTGCGCTGAGTCCATTGTATCATTTTGACCAGATATTTTTTAATTGTATCCGAATATGCTCTGTAAAAACTAATTGAAAAACCATCTGGACCCGGTGCTTTATCCAGGTGCAGGGTCCAGATTGCACTTTGGATCTCCTCTTCTTCGATTTTTCTATTGAGCATATTATTTATTCCCTCATTGACTATGGTGGGAAGATGCTGGAGGAAGTCAAAATAGTCTTCAATACCTCTCGTCTCAGTAAGAAGATCATGAAAATGCGCAGAGGTGGCTTTTTTTATTGTTTCTTGGTCGGTTTGGAGATGTCCTTCCGCATCTATAATGGAGGTGATATTGTTCTTTGATTTCCTAACAGTGACCTATTTGTGAAAAAAGGTAGAATTCTTGTCACCTCCCTGCAGCGAAAGATGCCTAGATTTTATGTGACATTTTTTCTCCTCCTCTCTATTGGCGTGGTAGAGCTAGCAGTAGAGGTCGTTTTCAAGATCACGGTGCTCTTGGATAAGCCCAGCTGCTTCAATTTTGCTGTGGACACCTTCTAAATTTCATTTTATGTCAGATTGAATCCGCTCCGGCTCTTTATATTGGAAATTTGCCCACTCTTTCATAGCTATCTTAGTCTTATTCAATTTATTTTCCCATATGAAGGATTGGGAGCCTTCAATGTGTTGGATCTAAGTATTGCGTACAATCTGATTTGCTTTGGGTATATTGTTCCATAAAGGATTTTATTTGAAGGGGATGGGCCCCAAAGAACTTTGATCTTCAAAGGTGAGGATGATAAGATAGTGGTTCAAAGCAGAAAAGGGAAGAACACAGGCAGAGGCTGTAGAGAAGGATGAAAGGAAGGAGACATCAACAAGAATTCTTTCTAGCCTCTCCATGATGTTGTCCCTCCCTAGTCTTCGATTGCTCCGGGTGAATCTGCGGTTTTTAGGTGCTATGTCCACCAAATCGTGGTCCTTCATTATGCCTTCAAGATGAGTCCTGAATGGGTCTTGATTGAAACATCCTCCTCTCTTCTCATTGGCATGGAGGATAAGATTGAAATCTCCTCCAATTAAAATATTATTGTTTTCCTCTCCGTCAATATTTTCCTTGATAGAATTCCAGCACTGTTCTTTATCTCTGTAATGATTTGGGGCATAAACATTGTAAATGGTGATTATTTTGTTATCTTTGCAGTTCTCTAAAGTAATTTTGATCTAGTTTTGATTGATTGTGTTGTCTTTGTGATTCCAAATACTGTCATTCCAGAGGGTGACAAGACCCCCAGAAGTGCCCCTTGATTCGGAAAGTAGACCTTCATACTGCTTTAGTTTATCAATTGTTTCCTTCATTTCTGATCTTCCTTGCTTAGTTTCTTGCAAGAGAAGAATTTCTGGCTTCTCTTGATTTATCAGATCTCTGAGGGTAGCTATTTTGGAGGGGTGCCCTAATCCCCTGTTGTTCCAAGAAAGGACTTTCATCATTGAGGGGAGGTGGTCCAAAGGGTTGCTCGCCCTCCATGTTCCTTATGCCCAACCTCCTTGCTACTCTGCCCCAATATGTAGGTTTCTATGGGATTTTGAGTGCCCATTTCTATATCCTTTTGTGCATTTTCATCCCTTTGCTGTTTTATAGATTTCCTTCCTGGGCTTTTTTTTTTTTGTGACTCAAGATTTACTCCATGCTCCTTCGAAGAGTTCCTAGTTATTCGAGAGGAAGGGGGGTCTTGGGAGAAAGAAGGAAGATCCGGTAGGATAGGGGAGGTACGAGGGGTTTCAGGCTGGGTGAGAGGGATGATAAGGGGAGGGTCATCATCGAGAGGAGAGATGGAGGAAAAAGGGTTGGAAGATTTCAGGGCGGTCTTGGGAGGGGGAGAGGAGAAACTGGGGGTACAGATAGGTGGAGGGAGGGATCCTGAGAAATGGGGGTGGAGGATTCTAGGGGATTAGTCTTGGGAGGAGCAGTAGAGGGGTTTGCCTTAGAGTTTGAGACAGTTTTCTTTTTTTTTACCGTTTCCCATTGAGCATCTTGAGTAGAATTTTCAACATCAAATATTTTAGAGCAACGATTTGCAAAGTGGCCATATTCGTGACATACCTTACATTTTAACGGAATCTACTCATAATCCAGTTGTTGTATATGAGTCCAGTCATCCACTTTGAGCTTGATGGCCTCCGGAATACCTTTTCCAAGATCTACCTCGACGCAGATCCTGGCACACGCTTGCATGTTGTCCCTTGGTTCACTTCGATCAATAAATTTTCCAACGACATTCCCAATGGCTCGGACAGATTCATCTCCCCAATAGTGGAGGGGGAGGTGAGGAAGACGGACCCACACCGGAACCGCACTAGGAACATCCAGCTCAGGGTTGAAATCTGGCGTCCATTTGTTGAGGTACAAACCTTTGGAATCCATGAAGTAAGGGCCGTTTCTGAAGATCAAATATTTGTCTTCTATGGATTCAAAATGGAAAGTAAAATACCCTTTCCCACAGAAGCAGATGGAGATTTTTCCATTAATCTTATCAGACCAGTTTCGCTCGATCCATATTTGCACCGTCTTCAGGGAGGGCCAGAGCCCAGTAAATTGGCCAATAAGCCCCTTTTCAGAAGGGAGAGAGAAGCCATGCGAGGCAACGAGGGTGGAAGAATGACTTCCTGCAAACCATCAAGTTTCTTCACAAACTTGGAGATCGTCGGGCGAGGACGTTGAGGCGGCAGAGAGTTAACAAGAGCTGAGAATGCAAGCTGAGCAGTGGCTGTCTCCGGGGAGGATTCCGGAGGGGCCATGCCTATCAGAGAAAGAAGAAGAGCAAGGGCTGAAGGCGCAAGCGCAGTGGCAGCGTGACCTAGCAGAGCTAAAAAACTACTTCCTGGGTTTGGCTGTCGAGGAAGCAAAGTTTCCTATTGACAACAATAAAATCATTAAATAAAAATTCCTCTTAATTTCCATGAAATTATATGCATATTAATGATAAAACTTGGACATTGTATGCATATTAATGACATTATAAATATATTAAATGTTTACAGATTCAATATTAACAAGAAGGAGATATGCAAAAGAACTTTGTGGCCGACAAATTTATCTGAATCATTGGAACATTGCAAAAGAAAGTTTATGTTCCTTGTTTCACACAACTATTCAAGAAAAAATATAATTGTTCTATAAAGCTATTAATAAGCCTTACAGCTGCAATATCCCTCGCTCCATAAGCTCCACAAAAATTTTCGACAATTCAACTTTTAAAAACCTAATGTTTTCGGCTTTTCTTGCTATGAAATTCAATAATGTTGAATGCATTCTTGTTATCTCCACACAATCGTTCTCTTTGCACAACACCTCTTCCTCACACGCTAATTAATAAAACACTTAATTGAATATTTGATAATAATTATTTAATTCACAAATGTAAGATCACAAATACACAGTATTTGAAAGCAGCCTGAAAAACTATTGAGCGGAAGAAATTTTTCGACGGAAAATTCATGTAGAGGATGAAAACATTAAGGATGAAAGTTTTTGTTACATTACAAATGGAATTATATGTTCCTTGCTCTGCATACCTAGTTTGAATTTATATTGGAGAATAATTTTTTGTTTATTGGATATTTGAGTTTCTGCTTAAAGTTTAAATAATTTCATGTTTGTGAAATAAAGTTCTCTCTACAACCACGTCCCACATTATTAATTGATTAATAACATATACTGATGTGTGGGTGAGATGTGTGTAAGAGGAAGACTGCAATATTGGTGATGAAATTCTTTATTCCTTTCTCTGAAAACATATTCTCCCACACAACACTACTTCTTCACATGTATATACAAATGCACATCGTATTTGCAAAACTTGAATACCAAGATTCACTATTTCTGTTTTGTAAACCATTGTTTCTAGTTTCAAAAACCATACATCCTACATCGATCCACTAAACATTATGAATTAAATTCCTTGTTCCTAGTTAAAATAATTTCGTCTCTGTGGAATTTTTTTATCTCTACATCCCCATTCTCCCGCACATACCACGTCCTTTGCACATCCTTCATTTTGCATGGATTCACAACTTTTACTATCAGTGTTAGAAGTTTCCAAATACTTATTATGCAATATTAAATGAATTTGTAATTTAAATATTAGTATGCAATATTCAATGAAATGTATTTTTAATGTGTGTCAAGAATAAGTGTTGTGTAGGAGAGTGGATGTGTAGAGCAAGGAACGTGTGTGGTTGTATGCAATTACATAAGAAACACAAGGGAAGCCTTTTCTTCACATACGAACTCCACACAACTTCCTCCACACTCAACACGACAAATTTTGTTGACTAATTAATATTATAAGGGGTTTTCTATTCCTTGCTCCATGCAACTATTTTTTCAAATCCATGTGCGAGGTGATTTGTAAATCAAATTTGGTCCACTTTTATTTTCGCAGTTTCATATTAAATAAAATGAATGGACATTAACATAGTGTTGGGGAAAATATCAACCATCAAGTCGATTTTTGGTAGAGATAGCCGATAACTTCTTTGGATAACATTTATTTTTGATTTTCCTTGAACGTTTTTTTATTTATAGTTATTACTGAAAGTCTCTAAGCTAATTTTTGTTGATAAGTGTAGCAAGAAAGACTCAATTTGAATTTTCCTTGTTCAAATTGAGAAAATTTGAATTTCCACATCAGCACACAACTTAGGAAGTTAATTGAGGTGACATGGATCTTTTCACTCACTTAGCTCAGTGAATTTTAGTTCGAGGGCTTAGCATTCAGTGAAGCATGTGCGATTGCTAAATTTTAATAATCTAGTTAAGTTATTTCTATTTGTTTTCAGTTAAACTAGTTCTAACAGTTGATGGAACCAGTGGAAGGTTAGTTATGAAATGGGACAACAATGTAACATATTGATCATATAGTTGACTAATCAAACAAATCAAAATAGCTCATGCTTTCAAGGAATTCGAATTGCTCAGATGTGTTGGAGATTCCAAGGAAGTGTATAATTAATTATATACAAGATTGAGTGTACAATTTAGAGTATTGGTCAGGTGATCAATCCTTGGGAATTATGCAATCAATTTGGAGGAGATTCCTAAACAATAGGATACTATTTACTCAGGAATTTCACAAGGAAATAAGATCTAGTGCGGGCAGCGTGAGTGCAGACAACACAAGTGCAAGAAGCACAAGTGCAGGCAGAGTAAGAACAATTTTACTCTCGCAATTTTTCCTCAGAGCAAGAGATCGAAATTGTAATTGTTTCTCAATTCACTTGATTAATGAAAACATGCTTAAGGGGTTTTTATCAGTTTCTTTCCCATAGAAACATGTATGTACATATGTATATGATGATGCATGTTTGTGAATGTTGTTCTAAATTGTGAATTAATTTCTGCATAGTAGTGTAGTAGAATTATGTCTCTTTATTTAGATTAAATTCCTTGAGAATTTACAATTATATCACCATATTTATACATGGTATAAGAGAGAGATTCACATTAGAAAAAGTATTCAACCTATGTACTATGTGTTTGATTCTTTTTAGTGGATGTCTAGTTTCCCTAAGTGTTGTGAACAAGTGGCAAACTTGTCACAACAAGTGGGTTGTATTTTGGTACCCTAAGGTTTGACTTTTGGAGCAGTCCAAGAGTTTCCAAGTAGGAGGGTTTTGTTTCCCTGGTTCATTGGTTTGGTGTTTAAAAAATCATAAATAAGAGGGCTCATTGCAGAATTTGTATCAGCCAAGGAGTGATATATGTGGGAATATTTGAAATCCCTAAGAAGAGTGACAATAACAACTGATATGCCACAAAGATAGGGAGGATCTAGAAGGCTAAGCACTATTCACAAACGTAGTTGTGAACAACGAATTTTGTATGTATTATGAAACAACTTGAAGACCTCAAGTACAATACACATGAAAGGAGCCATGGAATGTCAGGCGGCAAAGTTATGGAGCCCTAGTTCAGGGAAGATGCAGAAGACCCTATGTATGGACTTATTAATGGAGCTAGAACGTTGCTAGTGGGAAGATCAGTGAGACAATGTTTAGTGACACATATAATGAGTTGTGATAATTTATATTAGCATATTGAGAAGCAGAGATATTTCCCATAGGGAGATCGAGACTCAGAGGGAGTATAGTTTCAAAGGGAGCATCCCTATGGAAGATAGTACTTCAGGATCTGAGGAGATTAGAATCATTATTGCAGTAGTTGCAGTAGTAGTGTGGAAGCAGCAACAAAGAAGTAGCAGCAGTATGAGTAGATCATATTTTCCCATGCATGTAGCTATACCCCAAGAGTGAGGTGGGGTGATGTATATCCCTAGCCCCACAATTGCATAAATTTTGCCAAGGTACAATGAGGTGTCCTCCTCATGAATCACTACCTTGCTACCAGGGGCTCACAATATTCAGTAGCAGGAGGATCATTGTCAGTCAGATGTTGAGGAGCATAAAGGAGTGTTGATAGAAGTGCAGGAGGAACAATGTAGAATCAACAACATTGAAATTTTCCTAGTAGGCTGTTGCAAACACAGTTGATTCGATTTTTTTGGATGCTTCTCAATTGAATTTGTTGTAGTAGCAATAGAAATAGTGAGAGGTAGTGTTATAGTACATCCCAAAGGAGCTACATAGGGGTGGTTTAAAATCCCTTCCTTACTAAGAGGGAGTGTTCAGAAGTGTAACAAGAAAGGCTCAATTTGACTTTGCCTTGGTAAAATTGAGAAAATTTAAATTTCCACATCAAGGAACAACTTGGAGGCAGTTAACTGTGGTGAAATGTCTCTTGTCACTTAGTTAGCTCAGTAAATTCAATTTATAGGGCTTGTACTTCAGTTAAGCATGTGTGATTGAAAAAATTTAGTAATCCAATTAAGTTATTTCCAGTGGTTTTCAGTTAAATTAGTTCTAACAGTTGATGGAACTAGTGGAAGGTCAGTTGTGCAGTGGGACGTAAGTCTAACTCAATGCTCATCTAGTCAATTGATCAATCAACTCAAAATATCTCATGCATACAAGGAATTTGAATTGCTCAGCTGTGGTGGAGATTCCAAGGAAGTGTACAATTAATTATATACTATATTGAGTGTATAATTTAGAGTATTGGTTAGGTGGTCAATCCTTGGGAATTGCATAATCAATTTGTAGGAAATTCCTAACGAATAGGAGCCTATTTCCTCAAGAATTTCACAAGGAAATGTGATCAAGTGCGGGCAGTGCGAGTGCAAGCAATGTGAGTGTGGGCAGTGTGAGTGCAGAAAGAGTGAGAACAAGTTTACTCTTGCAGCTTGTCCTTAGAGTGAGAGATCACAATTGTAATTATTTCTCAATTCACTTGATTAATGCAAACGGTCTTAAGGGTTTTTTAGTGGTTTATTTTCCCTAGAAACATATGTGTACCTGTGTATTTGATGATGCTTGTTTACGAATGTTTTTCTAAATTATAAATTAATTTTCCCAGAGCAGTAGAGTAGAATTGTGTCTCTTGATTTAGATTAAATTTCTTGAGCAGTTGCAATTCTATCAGCATATTTGTGCAATTTTCTTGATGAAAATTAATTCATATTTATTTTATACCATAAATTTTTATCTCTTATGACATGCTCATGCCAAATGATTATTGTTTTGTGAAACTATTAGTAATCCTTGTAGCTACAAACTATCTCCACAAGCTTTTTCGATAATTCAATTTTATTTGAAATAAATCTTACCTTCTGGAAAATTCATTAATTAAAATGCATCATATAAAATGCTTACATATTTTTTTAAAAACCTAATGTTTCTAGTTTTGCAATCTTAACCTATAACAACATCCTCAATAACACTTGGATTTTTAATGCCAAATGTAACACATAAAATGTTAACATATTTGTTAAAAGACCTAATGTTTCTAGTTTTCAAATCTTAACATGTAATCATACATCCTATTACTATGAAATTCAAAAATATTGAATGCATACGAACATATGAAACATTGCTAAAAAAAAACTTTTTTTATTTTCTCCGCATGCATGTTCTCCCGCAACTGTTACTATTACTCGTGTGAAAATTGTTACATACGACACACTCAATAAATATAAATTGAAGATTTCAAAGCCCATTTTTACGCAAATTAATGAAAATAAATCTCGAAATTCCAAAACCATCCTATCCATTTACTCCAGACT
Source organism: Pinus albicaulis (assembly GCA_034641835.2). Lineage (NCBI taxonomy): Eukaryota > Viridiplantae > Streptophyta > Pinopsida > Pinales > Pinaceae > Pinus > Pinus albicaulis. Next base: position 786,777,854 of record CM076570.1, on the reverse strand, counting down.
TTAATCCTGCTTTAATATCATTGATATACGTGTCATTAGAAATAGAAATTTACGATATAAAATAAATACAAATTACTTGTGATCATGACAACTAGCTAAGAGACTGTCAATAATCACTATGAATATAGTGACTATGCAAGGAAATGAATTTAAAAGTGGGAGTATTGTTTGAGCTTTTGTGTTCCTGCACTAATGCCAACAATTACGAATTAATAGTTTATGCCAATAGCTTTATGTTCAATGTGTTCAATTCAATTGATTTTGGTAACATAAATGCAAACATCGTACACAATGGAAATGAAAAACCAATTCCTTCAAGCAAGATGCACAAATCAAGGATTTAAAACTCTCTTTCAGAATATTTTGTACCTTCACATACATTACTTCAATTAATTATCCATCATATACAATGTATCAAAAAACCAAAATATTTGAACATAATACGAAATGATATGAAATACTCGACAAAATTTATCGCCACACACTAAAGTATTCTCCAACTAACTCCACAAACCATGAATTAATAGTTTATGCCATAGCTGGCATCACATAAAATCACACCTTGATTTCCAATTAAGCTTAAATGACATCTCCAACATGTACTAGCTATCGATAACAATGAACAGCACACTACATTGCTTTGAGATAGTTTTATCCCTTTGTAATGACATTTCACTTCCTTAACCCTAATTTGTCATCAATAGTGAATTAATATTGTCACTCGATAACCATATGTTCAGAATTTTGTACTTTTCATACGATAATTAGAGGCGTCATTCATACATTATTAAAATTCTAGGATGTGATTGTATGTGAACTCAACATCAGAGATAACAATTTATGTAAGGCAACAAAAGCTCCAAAAATACTCCCAACTTTTAAAAGCATTTTGCAAAGAGCAAACGTTACAGACTCTGCTATTCAAAATATGTAGATGATCATTTAAATTTCATATCGATATGAGAAAATCAATTATTTGTATCACTGCAAATAACTTCTTCCCTCACTCTGCTAGCCATTTCAAATGCTTGTTGACTCATTTCCCTAGAAATCACCACCCGCTATTATTTTTCATTTGAAACATGTTATGGAATATTTGTATCAGAGATGAGGCTGGAATATATATTTTTTAATCGTCCCAATGTATATTCTCTTATTAATAGAAAACACCATTTTATATAAACATCAATCATTTTCAACATTCAATTCATTGACTACGCACGTGAGCATGTTATCTCCTTGCATATTGTTCACATTGTATCAGTATTATACTATTGCTCTACTTAATGATGTGAGAACTTGTGAAACTGCATTACTATTGGTTCAATAATAGTAATTTTCTATATTTGATACATTGTACCAAGTACCGAGATGCAGACGAAGTGAGGGAGTTGCACAATGTATCAACATTTTTTGTCCTTGCTTCGCACACTCATTCTACTACACAACGCATCTTCCTCAAGCACATTAAAAAGACGCTTAATTGAATATTAAATAATTAGTATTTAATTCACAAATGTAAGAAGTTAGAATAGGTGTGTGGAAGAATTTTGTTGACTGGAAATTTGTACAAAAGATTGCAACATTGCGGATGAAAGTTTTTGCTACACTACAAATTAAAGTTTATGCTACTTGCTCTGCACACTTGTTCTTCCACACAAAAATACTTGTTCAAACACATTAAAAAGATACTTAATTTAATATTGCAAAATAATAATAAGTATTTAATCCACAAATATGAAATCACAAATGCACGTAATATTCAGAAATATTCTGCAAAGAGAAAATTTTACACACCCCACTATTTGAAATACATAGTTGATCAGTGAAAGAAACTCCATTTCGGAATATTTTTTACCTTCGCATACACTACCTCAATTAATTAACAATCATACACAATGTATAAAAAAATCTAAATATTTGAACATAATACAAAATAATATGAAATATTGGGTAAAAGCTATCACCATACACTAAAGTATTCTCTGACTAACACCACAAACCATGAATTAATAGTTTGTGCCAGAGCTAGCATATCATAAAATCACATCTCAATTTCCAATTAAGCTTGAACAACATCTCCAACCTGTATTAGTTATCGATAATAAGGAACATCACACTACATTGCTATGAGATAGACTTATCCCTTTGTAATGTCATGCCACTTCCTGAACCCTTATTTGTCATCAATAGTGAATTAATACTATCTCTTGATGACCTTATGTTCAGAATTTCATACTTTTCATACGATAATTAGAGATGCCATTCACACACTATTGAAATTCGAGGATGTGATTTTATGTGAACTCAGCTTTGGAGATAACAGTTAATGTAAGGCAATGTAAGCTCCAACAATACTCCCATCTTTAAACACATTATGAAAATAGAAAATGTTGCACACTCTGTTCTTCGAAAGATGTAGACGATCAATGAAATTTTCTATCTGTATGAAAAAATCAATTATTTGTAGCACTGCAAATAGCTTCTTTTCTCACTCTACTAGCCATTTCAAATGTTTTTTGACTCATTTCCCTAGAAGTCACAACCTATTACTCTTTTTCATCTAAAACATGTTATGAAATATTTGTATCAGAGATAAAGTTGGCATCTAGATTTTTTTATCATCCCCGTCTTTATCCTCTAATTAATATAAAACACCACTTTGGGTAGATATTAGTCATTTTTAGCATTTAATTCACTAAATACGCACGCACACACATTATCTCCTCACATATCATTCATATTGTATCAGTATTATGCTATTGTTTTGCATAATGATGCCAGAACATGCGCAACTGCATCTCTATTGGTTTAATAATAGTAATGCTATATAGTTGATACATTGTACCAAGTACTAAGATGCATACAAAGTGAGGGAGCCACAAAATGTATCAATGTTTCATGTCATTTCTCCTGCACACGTGTTCTACTACACAATAGCTCTTCCTCAAGCACATTAAAAAGACACTTAATTGAATTTTTGATAATTAGTATTTAATTCAAAATTGTAAGTTAGAACGAGTGTGTGGAAGAAATTTGTTGATGAGAAATTTATGCGGAAAACTGCAAGATTGCGGATGAAATTTTTTGTTACACTACGAATTGAAGTTTTTGTTACTTGCTCCACACACCTATTATTCTGCACAACACTGGTTCACACGCATTAAAAAGACACTTAATTTAATATTTCATAATAATAATAAGTAGTTAATCCAAAAATGTGAACTCACAAATGCACATAGTATTCAGAAATATTCTTCAAAGAGAAAATGTTACACACACCACTATTCTAAATACGTATTCGATCAGTGAAATTTCCTACAGATATGAACAAATGAATTATTTGTATTACTAAAAATAGCTCATTTCCTCACTCTACTAGCCATTTCATATGCTTGTTGACTCGTTCCCATAGAAATCACAACCTAATACTATTTTACGACTGAAACATGATACGAAATATTTATATCATACTTGAAGATGTCATCTAGATTTTTTACCGTCTTAATGTTTGTCCTTTGATTAATAGAAAACACCACTTTGGGTAAATATCAGTCTTTTTTAAATTCACTGACTACGCATGTGCGCACGTCATCTCCTTGTATATCATTCACCTTGTAACATTATTATATTATTTCTCTACCAGATGATGTTAGAACTTACAAAATTGCACTATTATCGGTTTATTGATAGTAATATACCAAAGTGTAGACAAAGTGAGGGGGTCGCACAATGTATCAATGTTTCTTGTACTTGCTCTGCACAGCTATTCTCCCACACAAAAATACTTGTTCAAACACATTAAAAATACACTTAATCTAATATTTCATAATAATAATAAGTATTTAATCCACAAATGTGAAATAAAAAATGCAAATAATATTTAGAAATCACAAATACCAAGATTCGTTATTTCTAGTTTACAAACCACTCTTTATATTCTCGAAATGACCATGCTTATCACGAGTGTCCAATATTGCATTACAAATTAAAGTTTATATTCCTAGTTAAATTAATTTTGTGCCTACGGAATAAAATTCCCTCTACACCCTCGTTCTCCCACACATACCCCGTCTTTCGCACATCCTTCATTATGCATGTTATCACTCTATAATTTATAAGATTGGTAAGACTAAATTATAAATAACAACATCAAAATCACTTGAAGCCTGGGATCTATCCCTCCTATACTCAGAGAGGGATCTCTCTATAAGATTTATATTTGTTTGATTTTATTGATATTAGGCTAGTTAAATTGAGTGTGGGAGTTATTTTTGTTTGATTGTTCGTGGTTGGATTTAAGGGGGGTTTCTTTAAACATTTTGCATTAGGCTATGGAGTCAGAATAGGTTGGGTGTACATATCAAATTTCAGAGCAAATGCAAGGCAAGCTAGCTGTGAATATTGGTGTCTATAGCTGAGTGGAATTTATGGGATGGGGAAAAGTGCTTTCAGTAATGACTTAAGAGAAACTAAGAATTATTAAACCATATATCAAAAGAAAACATTGAAATTGTAAAGACAGTCAGAATTAAGGTACTCTGAAACAACAAATCTTAATCTAGCCTTCCTGTTTTACAAATAGAATTATAAATGAAACACATGAAAGGATTACAGTGGGAAAACATTAAACATGAATAAGGAAAAACATAACCATGACTACACAACACATGAATCTTGCAGACTGATATCTTTATTGATGCTCCATCTTGAAAAAGTACGAATACTTGCAATGAAAATTGCTTACAAAACCAGGGTCCAACCCTTGTTACAGAATGAAAACTTATATTTAAACTATTTTCATTGGCTTGCCGTTATTGAAAGGGAAATTGGTTCGTTTACTATAAGAGTAACTGAAAAATGGGTCTGCGCATCTCATGCATGGACGCTCTTTGACCATTTTTAGACAGATGTTCGAAGTCAAAGTGGAAAATTCCCTTCATCGTAACGGACCTCTCGGTAGGTGCCCAGCATCCTTGTGGAGTCGTTATCTTATGCTGTGGCAGTCTGCTTTGCTAGTAGATCTGATACACTGGATGTGCTAAAACTAACATTTCACTGGGCCGCTAGCCTTGTCACTGAACTGAGTTGTCATCCTTCCTAGAGCCTGCATAGATTTTCACAACTCTCTAGAGTTGGGATCTTGGTCTTGTTCAACTTCCTATAGACTTCATCAGTCTCGGTGTACTTTACGAATGTTGGTTTCAACTAAAAAATGTGCTTCAGCTCATGTTGTATGAAGCCATCATTGCTGAGGAATACATAGATTGATTTCCCAGTCATGGTGTTCTTTAGATTTGTGAGCTTGGATTTATCCTCAGAGATCTTTGTGAGCCTCTTTACATAATCAGTCTTGGGCATCATTTGATCATTGATGACAAACAAGGAAGGAAAACCTCTTTTGTTTAGTGGCTTGATCCTTTTGAAAAACCTACTCACCCCAATCTCCAGCTGATGGCATCTTTCTTCTAGTTGTGTGACCAGACTCTTCTTATTCAACACCATTTTAACTTCAAGAACATAGGTTGTTATGTCATCCACTTCCAGTTGCTCCAATTCATGGCTGCCCTTGGAATTCAGGAATATGATGATGTTGTTGGCAGTTTGGGGCTTATCTCCAAGTTCCTCATTTGTTTTCTCAATGGAAACCTTCACTACATCAATTAGATCCCTTTGTTAAAAAATTATCTGAATTGAGGGCCATATATCATTTACAGACTCAATTATATCCAACCATATCATTTTCTTGACTCCTCCCACCTTGCTGCCAATTGAGGACTCTTGAAGATATTTCTGCAAACTTTCATTTAGTTTTTTGCTAATCTGCAACTCTGTGGCATGTGCAGAATATTTCCTTTTGAATTGCTCTTGTAGGTTACTGAGTTTATCCTACAACTTTTTAATCTCTGTTGACTATAGGGACATGCTCTCCATCACCTTGGCTAGCTGCTCAGTACTTTCCCCTGGTGATCCTGTGGATGTTGTGGCTACTAGGATAACTGTGAGAGGAACTGCTTGTAAGGGGATCATGGACTTAGCTACTTTTTTTTTTTTGTCCCTTCACTGCATCCCTTATTTCTTTTTGTCTTTCTTTGATCATTTTATCCATCTCATTCTCCATTTTCTTGATCTTCTCTGTTTGTTCAACAATTAATTGCAGCATTTTTTCTTTCTATGTTTCAATTGGATCTTCTCATCCTCCTTGGCCATAGGGTCTTCTTTCACTGGCATCTTAAGTTGCCTCCTCAAAGCAGCTATGTATGCATTCTTCTTCCTCACAAGGGTTTCTTCCACTTATTTGTTTGATGGATTGTACCCGATCTATATCACTAAATCCTCCAGAGATTTTATCCATGAATCTTTGGCCATGGCGGAGACCTTTTCCTACTTTAATTGTGACTGTGTGTTGGACAAAGTCACATGTAGTTTTGAGAGGCTCATGGTTGTGCTAGTTATGGTGGAGGAGATCATTTCCCTAGTCTGCTTGTGCATCTTCATCTGGTCTATTGGGTGGATGTTCTTTACATCAAACTCAAAATATGTCTTATTTTCATCTGTTGCACCTTTGGGCTAAGGAATTTGTGCCTCCAAGAATTCCATCCTCGTTCTTCGCTTCTCAGAGTCAAAGGTTGATAGGAGTCTACTCTGGGAGCTACCTATTTGTTTCCAAAACTGATTGTAGGTGTTGGTCTTGAGAACCTCATTCCTTCTCTTAATCTCCCTGAATGTGTCATAGATGTCTTCCTCCTTTTGTTCTACAGTGGGAGTTTGCACATTCTGTTGTTGGAATGGAACGGTGGCAGAGGATGTGGAGAGGATTAGGTGGCCACCTGTTGGAGATGAACTTGGTGAATCCCCAATTGTGATGACAGTTTGTTGGTTTTTCTCATTGCATTGGTCAAGGCCCATGTTGATCCTGGCCCTCTTCCTATATTTCATTTTGAACTCCTTAGTGGAGGAATCGATGTCCATGGCTGTTTTATCCTCCCTGGTCCTCTTACTTCCTATTTCCTTTTCAGGCTCCTTTCCTTTGTCATCTTGAAATCCTGTCACATTCCTCTCTTGTGGAGTTGGTGTTTGGATTCCTGAAGTAGAGATGACCTTCTCTTCAGCCTCTTAGAGTGTGTCTGCCACCCATTCTTCTTGGCTCATGTAATTCTCTATCTCTAGTCTGTGGGTATGGATGTAGTGTGTGGACTTGTTTTCCACCCTCTTCTTGGAGATGATCCCCATTGGATCATAGGACCAAGTGAAACTGTGTTTGAATTTCATCTCTTTTATTATTTTATTGCCTCTCCCTATACTGCCCTATTGTTGCAGATGAATGGGCCGATTTGGCATTTGATCCTGAATTGTGACTTCTTCATGGTCGAAACAAAATGCACCTCATCAGAATCTATCATTTTTCTGATATATTCAAGGGAAAATATCCTCATGGAGAGGTATTTGGGTAGTTTATAGGGGGGCAATTCTTGACCATAAACCCGAATATCTGTGTAGTTTTGGTAGAGCTATGAGTCTGTTGTCCTGATTTGCTCTGTCAATTACATCACTTTCTTGATTTTCTCACTGACCATGGGCTCTGTGGTGCTGCTGAGTGCACTGATTTTTGGATGACCAAATAGGTCTACAAAGCTATTGTATTAATAGTCTTCCTACTCCTTTCTCTATATATTTGTCCAAAAAATGACAGATTGGGATTGAGAGTCTTCATCTTTCTTTATCATGTCGAATTCAAAATTGCTAGATTGAAAATAGGTAAACATGTACACCAACACAAAGGTGTATTTGAATATCCCTTCTGTTTGAAATTTCAAGAACTAATCATGGATTTCATCAGCAAGGAACTGAGCATAGTTGAACATAACAGTGGGCTTGGCACCTGTAGAGTGGATAGACAAGACACCAATTATGGATTCATCTATCCACTGATCATTATGATAACCTAACAAATAATATAGCGTAGTGAAAATGTGCTTGGTCCTTTCCAGGAAAGTGGATGATGGATATGGGGGATTTGTGGTAGGCATTGGTGCATTGGGAGTCATGAAAAGCTCCAAGGTTTTGGCCCTGCTGGAAAAATATAATCCCTGGTATAGTCCTATAAGGGCCTCATATGAAAAAAGGACAATGTTCTCAACAATGGGGGTCTGAAAAATCTCTTGAATGGACGGGGCATTTACATAATACAAAATATCTTCTATAGAGTTCACTATGGCTCTTTGTTTACTGTCATAGCAAGATGGGCATTTCCTAATTAGCTCAGGGCAGTTATGGGTTCTAGGGAATATGTAATGTGTAAGCTTGGTATCCCACGGGATGATATCATCTGCTTCGTCAAGGAGCTTATCCTTGAGCCAGCAGTAGACATCGAACAGGTCGAGGTTTGACTCTGTCTCGTGGATCTTGTAGTCATTTTCAGCAAGGGGAATATTGTCTAAGTCTACCTGGGGGTAGACCATGGGATTGAAAGGCTGCTAATCTTCCTTGGGAGGCATGATTTTATTTTTCACTCTTTTTTTCACCTTCAATGGAGAATGGGTTGCAAGAGAAGGGGAATAGAGAAGGGGGAAATAGTATGAATTGATATTGAGGAAGGGGTAAGACTGAAGGGGATCAGGATCGTAACTGAATTAGCCGAAACGAGAACTATAAATAAACTCATAGAGAGATGATTGTTCCTTCTTTGATGTGAAATTTACCCTTCGACCAAGGTGGTTGGTCGTGATCTCCTCTATAGTTGTTTGTAAATATCACAACCTGTAGCAATTCAATAGTAACAACAAAGCAAACTTTGGCACCGCGGTGAATTTGGGTTTTAACATGTGGCTAGAGGGTAACCGTTGAGTTGGCGTGGGTCCATTGGATAATGGCCTGACCATACATGGTGCAACGGTGCTATTGGTGGGAGGGGATGTGACGGGGTAAAGTGGGCAGGTGATGGAGGATGTGGCGCGATGACATTGGCAACGGTCACAGGGCGGCAGTGGTTTGGAGGACAACGGAAACAAATTTTCAGAGGGTGGATCAGGTGGTAAGTGGTAAGAGAGAGGGGGGGTGTGAAACTATGGTAGCATGACACATGGAGGAGTATGCAGTAATGGATACTGCCCATTCTGGACCCCCCCCCCTCCCTTGTTAATTTTCGGCGGCTGAGGGGGGGGGGGGGGGGGGTGAAATGGATTGAGGGCCATTGATGGCGAGGTGAGGGGCGGAGATGGAGGGTAAGGTGGGAGATGTTTAGCGCTGAGGGGATGTGTGACATGGCAAGGAGGTGGGACCTGACAGCTATCACAAATTTCACATCGGCGGATTTAGTTATGAGCAGTAGAGGTAACCGTTAAAACACCCTATGTGCGAAGCGCGGAGAGAGGGAGGTGACATGGTAGAATGGGCCCCATGGCTATCGTAAATCGCAAATCGACATATTTAGTTATGAGCAATAGAGATAAACCTTAAAACCTGCGATGTGCGAAGTGTGGGGAGTGGGAGGTGACGTGGCAGGGGGGGGCCACGGATATTGCAAATTGCAAATCGGGGGGTTTAGTTATAAGCGATGGAGGTAAGTGATAATATTTGTGAAGTGGATTGCATCAACAAGGAACTGAGCATAGTTGAACATAACAGTGGGCTTGGAATCTGCAAAGAGGATAGACAAGAAACCAATTATGGCTTCATCTATCCACTTATCATTATGATAACCTAACAAATAATATAAGGTAGTGAAAATTTTCTTGGTCCTTCCCGGGAAGGTGGATGATGGATATGGGGGATTTTTGTAGGCATTAGTGCATTAGGAGTCATGAAAAGCTCCAAGGTTTTGGCCCTGTTGGCAAAATCTAATCCTTGGTATAGTCCTATAAGGACCTCATATGAAAAATGGACAATGTTCTCAACAATGGGGACCTGCAACATCTCTTGAATGGATGGGGCATTTACATAAAACAAATTCTCTCCTGTAGAGTTCACTACAGCTCTTTGTTTAATGTCATAGGAAGGCTGACATTTCCTAATTAGCTCAGGGAAGCTATGGGTTCTAGGGAAGATACAATGTGGAGGTTTGGTCTCCCACGGTTAGATATCATCTGCTTCATCAAGGAGCTTATCCTTGAGCCAGCAGTAGACATCAAACAGGTCGAGGTCTGACTCTGTCTTGTGGATCTTGTAGTCACTATCAGCCAAGGGAATATGGTCTAAGTCTACCTGGGGATAGACCATGGGATTGAAAGGTTTTTGATCTACCATGGGAGGCATGATTTGCTATTTCACTCTCTGCTTCACCTTCAATGGAGAATGGGCTGTAAGAGAAGGGGAATAGAGAAGGGGGAAACGGTATGAATTGATACTGAGGAAGGGGTAAGACCGAAGGGGATCGGGATCGGAAATGAATTAGCTGAAATGATAATTGTAACTAGGCTCATAGAGTGCTGATTGTTCCTTATTTGATGTGAAATTTACCCTTCGATAAAGGTGGTTGGTCGTGATCTCCTCTACAGTTGTTTGTAAATATCACAACCTATAGTAATTAAATAGTAATAGAAATGCAAACTTTGCGACTCCAGTGAATTCGGTTTTTAACATGTGGTTGGAGGGTAACCGTTGAGTTGGTGCTGGTCTGTTGGATAATGGCCTGACCATTCATGGCACAACTGTGCTATGGGTGGGTGGGGATATGACAGGGCAAAGTGGACATGTGATTGAGGATGTGGCGTGGAAAAATTGGCAATGGTCACGAGGAAACACTGGTTTGGAGGACAACGAAAACAACTTTTCAGAGGGGGGCTCAGGTGGTAAGCTATAATGGGGGGGGGGGTGCGAAACTGCGGGAGCGCGACATGTGGAGGAGTAGGCGGTAATGGATACCACCCATTCTGAACAGCCCCCCTTTTTTAACGTCTGACGGCTGAGGGGGGTGCCGAAATGGATTGAGGGTCATTGATGGCGAGGTGAGGGGCAGAGATGGAGGGTAAGGTGGAAGGTGTTTAGTGTTGAGGGGATGTGTGATGTGGCAAGGAGGTGGGACCTAACGGCTATCAAAAATTTCACATTGGTGGATTTAGTTATGAGCAGTAGAGGTAAACGTTAAAACTTGCGATGTGCGAAGTGCGGGGAGAGGGAGGTGACGTGGCGGAATGGGCCCCACGGCTATCGCAAATCGCACATCGGCGGAATTAGTTATGACTAGTAGAGGTAAACCTTAAAAATTTCGATGTGCGAAGTGCGGGGAGAGAGAAGTGACGTGGTAAGGAGGGGCCCATGGATATCGCAAATCGCGAATCAGCAGGTTTAGTTATAAGCGATGGAGGTAAGTGCTAATATTTGCGAAGTGCGAAGTGCGAGGAGAGGGAGGTGACGTGGCAGAATGGGCCCCATGGCTATCGTAAATCGCACATCAGCAAATTTAGTTATGAGTAGTGGAGGTAAGCGTTTAAACTTGCAAAGTGCGAAGTGCGGGGAGAGAGGGTGATGTGGTAAGGAGGTGGGACCCGATGACATCGCAAATCACAAATTAGGCGATTTAGTGGTGATCGGAGGATTTTGTGAAATGAATGAAATGGCAAGGAATTTTTGTGATTTGGTCAATGCGAATTGCGATTTGGTGCTTGGCGGGACTTGCACAGGGCTTAGGATAAAATGGATTTCGCCTTAAAGGATTTTGAAGTCCCCATTTCACCTTTTCCTTTCGTTTCTTCCTCCTTTGCATATCTTCCTACCCGAACTACTCATCTAACATTTTTCTTCCTTTGTAGGGTGCATTTAGACTTGCAGACCCTGAACATTTTCTTTTAAAATCCTAACCTAAACACTATCCCTTATTTCTCCTATTGCTTCAGATTATGTTGTTGAACCATTCTCATTTTCTACCTATCTACTGGTAAGCCAAGATTAAACAGTTTGGAAAAACTTTATTTTCTAACCTATCAACATAAATTGAAAACTATCTAGTCATCATTAAACTGTATGATTGGACAGACCTATCTAAAGAGTAGTGCCATTTGAACTTGCAGCACTTTCAATTTTATTTCTTTTTTAGGGTTCTTCTTTATTTTTTCCTTTTTTTATCTTTTCATTCTTTTCTCTTTTCTTTTTCTCTATTTTTTATACCCTTTTTTCTTTCTTTTTTTCCATTTTTCCTTTTTATTTGAAATAATTTGAATTTAAAAAATCTTTTCAATAATGAAAACCTTGCAAGAAATATGAAGTATCAAGTCACCTTGAGATCCTATAATTTATAGGGTACTAACAGTGGCTCCAGATGGGGATGGTGCTTCTTGAAAAGAAGTGTCAAGAACTTTAGACCAATAGCCTTGGATGCTCCTTTTTCTGCAACATTTTTAACTGCTTTCCTTTATTTTTCAACTGATTTCCTTTCTGTTTTTATATCTAATCATCAAGCTAGGCTTAGGGCCTTCACTTCGGGCTTCAACCTCATCTAATGAATTATTGAAAACTGTGAGACAGTGGTATTTACAATGATGAAAATTTAACCTGAATTTAGAAGAAATAATGTTTTAGCATCATGCCATTGACAGGACCTCCAGATACTTCTGTACCATCCAACTCTTTTAGAAAATAAGCATTATTTCCCCTGAAAGCATGAATGGTGTATGGCCCTTGCCAAATATTATCAAACTTTCCATGCTTTCCTTTATCCTCTCTTCTAGAATCCCATTTCAGAACTTTGTCACCAAGATTGAAATCATTGACCTTAGTTCTCTTGTCAAAGATCTTCTTGATGTTCGCTTGCATCACTTGTGTTCTGTTGTAAACCTCCTCTCTGGACTGCTGCAGTTGAATGGTGTCATTAATCCTCCTTTGGATGTCATTTGGTTCATCTTGGACCTCTTGTATTATCTTCATTAACGGAACTCCCAAGGAAGAAGGGAAAATTGCATCCATTCCATAAACCAATTGGTATGGATACATGCCAATTGATTTCTTTGTGGTGACCCTATCAACCCAAAGAGCATTGATCAACTTATTGTTCCATGATTTCTTATTCTCCTCCAGAAGCTTTTTAATGATGTTCACCAGGATTTTATTTGAAGATTTAGCCAGTCTGTTGCCTTGAGGGTAATAGGTTTTTGAATGCCCCAATGTTATATGATATCTGTGACAAAAATCAACCATATTTTTGGATCTGAAGGCTGCAGCATTGTCTATAATTATTTTTCTATAACAACCAAATCTAGAAAGGATGTTGGTTTATAAGAATTTTGTAATGATAGAGTCAGTGGCATTTCTAGAAGGGGTGGCCTCTATCCATTTGGTGAAATAATCTGTAGCAGCAAAGATCCATTTATGTTGTGTAGAGGATGGGGGATGAATTTCCCCAATAAAATATAATCCCCATTGTTGGAAAGGGCTTTCTACAGAGATAGGTTTCAGGGGTATGGGTAGTAGTTTTCTCTTCCCTTCAAAGATTTGACACTTATGACAAGCAGTAACCGTCTTATGGACATCGGGAAAAAGGGTGGGCCAATAAAATCTAGCTCTCATGCTCTTGTTGGTAGTGGTTTCCCAATAGATATGGCCACCATAGTCACCTCCATGGAACTCCTACATTACTTTATCTGCATCATCCTTCATTAAACATTTAAGCGGAATACCTCCAATATATTTCCAATATAACGCATTGTCCAAAATGCAGAATTTAACAACTTTAAGTTTTAGAATCTAGCCTTGGTTTTAGACAAACCAAGAGGAGCATTCAGATTAGACAGTACATACAAAATATCAGCATACCATGGAGAATTCAAGAATGCTTCATCAATCGATAGAGTCGCCAGTTCCTCTTTATCATCTAATGCGTGTACCATGTTGATGTCTAGTGCATGTAAATTAGATTTTTCCATCAATTCAGCTAGTCCTTGGCCTTTGATCAACTTGGTAGGCTTGATTTCCAAATCATACTCTAGGATCATTGCAATCCATTTCCCTCTTTTTCCATCAAGATCGTTTTGTGTTAGGATGTCTTTGACAACTGCATTTGGAACATAAGCAATGATATGTGAATGTAAAATATAGACTCTAAAATATTTCAGTGCTTTAACCAATGCAAAAGCATGTTTTTCCATGATATTATATTTTAGAGATGCATCTCTTAATGCCTTGTTTAACAAGGCTATTGGCTATTCTTGTCCTTCAATATTTTTATGTAACAAAATAGTAGCAATAGTATGTTCAGAGGAAAAAGAAAAAATCGTGAAGTCTTTAGTGAAATCTGGACTGATTAGTACTAGGGCCTTTGTCAATGCTAGCTTGAACAAGTCAAAAGAATGTTTTGCTTCTATGGTCCACTTTATTTTGTATCCCTTCTTTAGCATGTTAATGATGTTCTTCAAAAGTTCTGCCAAGTTTGGTATAAATCTCCGTAGGAAGTTGATTTTACTAATGAAGGATTGGAGTTCCTTCAAATTTCTAGGATGGTTGATTTTCAATATTCCTTCAATTCTGCTAGGCTCAATTCTGATTCCATCCTTAAAGATAACGTGGCCTAACAGTTTTCCTTCTTATAATCCAAACAATGTCTTCTTAGGATTCGGGGAGAGTCCAAATTTTCTGCATTTTTCAAAAACTCTTCTCAAGTGTGTTATATGTTCTTCATCAGTTTTAGAAAACACAGTGATGTCATCCAAATAAATCAAAATAAAGTAGCCAATGTCATCAGCAAATGAAATTTCCATGGCCCTTTGAAAGGTGGCTCCAGCATTCATTAGTCCAAAGGGAATTTTCACATACATGAAAGTCCCCCAAGGAGTTGTAAAAGTTGTCTTATCTTGGTCATCAGGGTAGACTAAGATGTGATTGTAACCAGATAAACCATCTAACAAAGATGTCCTACTAGAACCCACTACCCTTTGTAATATGTGATCCATCTTAGGTAAGGGGTAGTTATCCTTAAGAGATGCCTTATTAAGGTTTTTGAAGTCAATGCTAAGTCTAATTTCGCTTGTTTTCTTCCTAGTTGGGACAATATTGGAAACCCATTGGGAGTACCTGAGTGGCACTATGATTTTTGCTTCATACATCTTTTTGATCTCTTTCTGAACTAAAGGCATTAAAACAGGATTTATTCTTCGCAATTTATGTCTGAATGACTTTTAATTTTCTTTAATTGGAATCTTGTGTTGAATGGTGGTGGTATCATAGGATTTCAAATCCTCATAACTCCATGCAAATACATCAATAAATTCTTTGAATAAGGCTATATATTTCTTCTTTATAATAGTAGGCAGAGATTCAGATGGTTTGATGATTTTGGGGTTCTGTTATGTGCCTATATTACATTCCTCAATGTTCGTTCCAGTTGGTTCCATTTTGGGTTTCTTGGCCACATCATTAAAGTCAAATAACTCCTCTAAAGGGACAAGCCCTCTGGCATATTATTGTCTTTGAGTTGGAGTATTTCAAATTCTTCTTTTTCAAGGTCTTTCTGGTTTTTGTATTATGTACAGCTTTGTTAGCTGGGACATTTACATTGGTATTTACATCTAAAACAGCAGTTTTTAGAATAATAGTTTCTTTTCCTTCAGTACCTTGTTCATTAGTAAGACTTTCTTCCTTATAATCCATGTCTACATTATTGTCTTCGAATTCATATTTAGATTGTAGGAAGCTTTCAATTTGTTTATCACTGCCAAAAACTTGCCAGTATCTCATGTTATCTGGCAAAGAAGGACGATGTTTGACCTCAATTATGTGCTATTTGTTTGGGTGAGGCAATTTACCGGTACTTGCTGAAAAATCTAGGTCATTGGCTAGGACATTCTGGTCTCTAGGGATTACCGCTAGATCATATTCCTCAAAAGTTCTCAAGAAATCGAGGAAAAAATTTCTATAAGTTCTTAATCTAGGATTTTATGCTGCGTACAGTCCTTTGACTTGTTTTATGACCATCTCGGAATCACCCTGCACAGAGATCCTTCTTGCTCCTAATTTTTTCAACATTTGTAATCCCAAAATCAAGGCTTCATACTCGGCAATGTTGTTTGTTCACTAGAAATTTAATTTGTATGAATGACCCTGTGCATTATTGCTTCCTGTGTTGTACACCCAAATTCCTGCCCCAGAGCCAGCTTGGCCACATGAGCCATCAAAAATCATGTTCCAAAGAGGTTCATGGACATGATCTAGTTGTTATGTTTGGGTTTGACTATCAGTGTTTTCTGTGGGATCATTTTCTACTTGGGAAATTTTTGAATCAGTGATTCTATCATTATATAAAATGAAAGAATCCAGGTTGGTGTGAACAGAGTACAGAGGGTAATTGCGAGGCTTTTCTTGGCAACTTACCATGCACTTCATCATTGTTTCCCTATAAAGTTTCCTTGATTGACCAAACACGGGAATCGTAGCATAAGTCATGTCTAGTTGCAGAGTTCCTTGCAATTCCCCCCCCCCCCCCCCCACATAAGCGAGATAAAAGAATTCCATATTTTGGGGGAATTTTTGCCACAACAATATCCATCCCTAAACTCTTTGCAGGTATTTGAGCTAAAGTGACACAGAGAT
Organism: Pinus albicaulis; assembly: GCA_034641835.2. Lineage (NCBI taxonomy): Eukaryota > Viridiplantae > Streptophyta > Pinopsida > Pinales > Pinaceae > Pinus > Pinus albicaulis. The sequence continues at coordinate 786,761,339 of CM076570.1, read as the reverse complement.
CCTTGATCAGGCCTAGGAACTTAAATTTTCTAGAATCAAAAGTGTATAAATCCCTATAGGGTCTAGTGATTTCGAGGTCGAGTTTACCCATGACAGCTTGGGGCATAAGGTTGTTTGAGGCACTGGAATCCAACATGGCGATATGAATTATTTTATCATGAATATTTAAACTGAAATAAAAATGGGGAACCCCTCCTTCTTGTGGTCTGCCATCAACCTCTGGATGAAACAAGAGTTGAGGCTAGTCATCACTCAAATTGACCGTGTCTGTAATCTCCCCTATATTTAACACTTTCAAGACCCGAGATTTGTAGACAATTTTGTTGATCAATTTAGTGAGAAGGATAGAAATCTTTACCTTTGCAAGTTTGCTCTCAATACTGAAGGGAGTTTGATTTCTCAGTGGATTGTTTATATCAATCCTTTTAGCCTCTATTATTTGTGTAACTTCAGTTTGTTTTCTTGCACTGGGGATGTCCTTCTGAGGGTTTCTGGTAGGAACATCTAATGATTTCTTGACACTATTCTCTATTTTTTTCTTTTCTGAATTATTTAAATTTTTCTTAGTTTTTTCGGTTGTTTTCTTGGCTTCGGATTCAGATACTTTCTTGGTAGAGTTTTATGAATTCCCTTTATTTGAATTGTACAAATTATTTTTGCTCCTTAAGCTGTACTATCTATGGGCTTCCATAATGGCATCCTCAAAACCTAGTTTGTAGCCATCAGATTCTTCAGGCCTGAGGTCGACTTGGGCTAGTGAAAACAAGTCCTACTCTTCTTCAGTGAGGAAGACAGGATCCTCTTCATTGATTTCCATCATATTTATATGATTTTCCTCCTCTTCCTCCACTATCCCTTCGCTATCATCAACAATATTTTCTTGAAAGGGAGGCCTGATCTGTTGATCAAGACCCCTTTGCTCTCTCTGCCTAATTTGTGGAGGGTTTCTTCTTGGGTTTTTATTTCTGTTTTGGGGTGCTGGTTCATTTTCTTTGGGTATTTATCTTTCATTCAAACTCATCCTCTCCATAATCCTTTCCATAGTCCTTACCAAGTTATCAATCTTGGCATCGGATGTAGAAGCTATAGGCTCTTCTCGTATGGTGACTCTTCTCTTGGTCCTCATCCTAGCCCTATTAGATAACAAGTTTGTTGAAAATGCAACAAGATGATGGAGCTTAGTGAAATGAAGTCGCCTTCACTAAGTGGGCCCGCAGGCTATTTTTGGCGCAAAGTCTATTTTTAGACTATGTCTATTTTTAGACATATGGAGCATGGTCTAGGAGTTGCAATATGCTATTCTTGGATGATTGGTCTAGTTGGTAAAAATAGATGGACCTCTATTTTTAGACATACAGGTCGAAGTCTATTTTTAGACTGCCTGTCTAAAAATAGGCCAGTCAAATATTATTAGCCCTTAATAATATTTGGACTCTAAACTTCAATTTATTCTCTTACAGCACTTCAATTGGAGCTACGGATGTGGCTCATGCATCTGATAGAAGGAATTACGCTATTCCTAGGGGTTTGGTGAGCTCATGCATGGTTGACTTCAGTTAGGACTTCAGTGGCAGAGTTTGGTGGAGTTGATGAGACAGTTGGTGGAGTTGTGTTCGGTTTAATTTAGTTGAACTAGTTGTGATTAGTTTAACTAGCTAATCAACTAGTAATGAGTGGAGTGAATTAAATATTATTTAATTCACTAATTATTAACTCATTATTCAACTCAAGAACACATCAGCTCACTACAGTGCATGGACAGTTCAGTGGAGACCAGTGGAAGAGGTAGATGAAAGGGTGAGTTTGCTATTAGTTGCGACAACAGTTGTGCATGAGATTTGCACAAGCATTGGAGGAGATTGCCAATGATGATTGCGCAGTTGGAGCCAGTGAGATTCGAAATTGGATCTCTCATTAGACCAGCCTTGATTGCGCAATAGAGGTAGGCAATTAGTGGATGAGTTTTGAACCTGTGACTTGTTCAAAACCAAGCTAGTTTGTGTGTAACTTTTGGAGACAGTACTGAGTACTTGTGAGGAGTATTGTACTGAGATTGTTACATGTTTCTCTTCTATTATAATATACAAATAGCTGGGGGTTTTCAGCCATAAGCTTTCCCCATTACATATTGTGTTTATGTGCGCATGCGACTGTTTCTATTTCTGCAAATTGATGATTGATTGTAGAAGAGGTTATGTGTTATACATGAATTAGAATTAGTGTATGATCAAGATAATCTCAGTGGATAAATCTTCATTATTCAGAAAATTTCTACATGGTATTAGAGCGAATTGATCATCGGGATCTATTACAGTGATTACAATTTTATTTCGGTAGACAGAGTCTGTAACGGGCCAGGTAGCCTCTGGATCCATCCTTTCTCTGAAAGGTGATATATCCAGTAAATGCCCTTACAGTCGATCTTTGTGCTAGAAATAATTTTTTCTCACAGATCCAGAAGCAGTTGAGTTTTTGAGTTTGGAATTCGAATTTTGCAGCAGTTTGTTTTCTTGGTGCCAGAGTTGAAAATGTCTTTCAACGGTTTGCGACTCGAATATTCCCTTGAAGGCAGTTCGAATTATGTTGCATGGAAAGATCGGATGGAGGCAGTATTAGAAGATAATGGACTGAAGGAGTTCGTAGATACGGATGTCCAATAGCCCACTGATCCTGCTGAAGTCGAGGCTTGGAAAAAGAAGATGGTGAAATGTCGAAGGATTCTGTTGGAGGGCGTGAAGGATCACATTGTATCCAGCCTGCATGGAAAAGCTTCTCCATATTTGATGTGGAAAGCATTGACAGATCTATTCCAGAGTAAGAGCGACCAAAGGAAGCTGGTGCTCAAGGATAAGCTCAGAAACATTAAGATGGAAAAAGGCGACAGTATCGCCAAGTACCTCATGAAGTTTACTCAATGCAGAGATGAGCTGGGAAGTGTGGGGGTGACTGTCGAAGAAGAGGATATGGTAGACCTGGCTCTCCTTGGTCTTCCAAAAAGTTGGCATGCATATCAAGATAGTGTCAATGGTCGGGAGAAGTTTCCGGGATGGGAGCGACTTTGGGCGGATCTCATGCAAGAGGAGATAAGGAGGACTACCAGGGACGGATCTTCATCAAAGGTATCTGATGAAGAAAATTGCGCTTTGGCTGCCAAAGCAAAGAAGGGGAAGAGCAAGAAAGCTTCTCACACTGGTGCGAAAGGCAAGAAGCAAGACATGTCCAAAGTGAAGTGTTTTCACTGTCACGATCATGGAAATTACACCACAAATTGTCCGCAGAAGAAGAAAAATAAGAAGCCTGCCAGATCTGCAGTGGGAGAGGCATTGGCTTCTCAATTTGAACTGGATTTTTCACTGATCGCATGCTTGGTTTCAAGTGTGGCGGGATCAGTATGGTTCTTGGACAGTGGTGCATCATTTCACATGACCGGAGATCGAGATCTGTTTTCAGATCTGGAGGAAAAAGATCTTCGAGTGCACATCGAGATGGGCGATGATGGTAGATACAATGCGACTGGTATCGGTACCATTTCCTTTGAGAGGGATTCTGGTAAACCTTTCATATTGAAGGAATTTTTGCATGTTCCAGGATTGATGAAGAACCTGATCTCTGTGGCGATGTTGGAAGACAAGGGGTATGATGTGGTTCCTCAATTTAAGGAAAAGCCTTTCCGCGGCAGAAGACAACTGGAGAGACCCGAAGACAGGGGTTCGAGTCAAGAACCTTTATCAGGCCGCAAGTAGATGGCCGCGCAATGCGCGGCGGGAGAAGTGGTGAGCCCAGATGATGAGAGCGAACCGTGGGCACGGTGAGATTGGGCCATCTTCACCATGGAGCTTTGGAGATTCTGCAACAGATTTCTACTGGACTTCCTAAGGGCCCCCTTGCGCAGTCAGATCAGTGCAAGGGGAGTACTTTAGGGAAGTATGAGAAAGCCACCTTTCACGAGAAGGATATCGCGCCACGAGATAGTCGCGCCACGATCCTTGAGAGAGTTCACACGCACGTGTGTGGTCCTTTTCCGTAGCTTTCCGACAGCAAAGCACAAGTACTATGTGATCTTTGTTGATGATTTCTCTCGAGGTCGGATCTTCTTCATGCAGAAGAAGAGCGAGACATTTTCAAAGTTCCGTGAATTCGGCGCCGGTTGAGAAGGAACTCAGAAGCATGTGAAGGCTCTTAGGAGCGACAATGGTGGTGAATTCATCTCTACCGAATTTAAATACTTTTTGGCAGTCACAGAGAAGGGATTCGGATATAGCTCATCGCACCCCGGATAACCCACAAAAGTTATAACTGGTGCTGAGCGGAAGAACAGAACGATCGTGGGTGCTGCACAGGCGATGTTGCATGATCAGGGCCTACCCCTTCACTTGTGGGCTGAGGCATGCAATACTGCAGTATATGTGCATAACCGTTGTCCTCACAAGATACTTGGCATGAGTACACCCGAGGAGGCGTTTTCTGGTAAGAGGCCTGATATTTCCCATTTGAGGATTTTTGGTTCACCTGTTTACATTCATGTGACGAAGGATGCCAGGAAGAAGCTGGAGCCAACTGCAGAGGTTGGGATATTTGTGGGGTACACCGATATGCCCCACAACTATCGTGTGTATTTTCCAGACAGTCGCAAGACTGTTGTGCGACGGGATATCAAATTTCAGGAGGAGAAAGCCATGAAGTGTTCGCTTGAGAGGGAGCCACACTTGCATGCAGATGAGGAGCTATTAGTTCCTAAGTATGAGCTTCAGGATGTGGATCAGCCACAAGAGGAAGTTCATGGAGTGGAAGAGACCACCCATGGGGCCAACCATCGCAGGGCGCAAGCGCACTAGCGTAAGCCGAGCAAGTGGCTCGAGATGCAGAGAAGGTTGTAGGACCACCTATAGCACAGCGCAGACAGAGGCAGTCACTGGATCGGTACACTGGATACATGGCTCTTGTGAGTCAATGTGTTGTGACAGAGCCATCCTATTTTGAGGAAGCTGTGGAGGAACCCGCATGGGTTGATGCCATGATTGAAGAATATGATTCGATCATCAGGAACATTGCATGGGAGATTGTCCCAAGACCGGTGGGGAAATCAGTGGTGGGTTCGCGATGGATCTACAAAGTGAAGCAGGTAGTTGACGGGAGTGTGGAGAAGCACAAGGCGAGATTTGTCGCCCGTGGCTTCTCACAGATCGAGGGGATCGATTATGAGGAGACCTTTGCACCTGTCGCAAGGTACTCTTCCATACGAACGATCCTTGCTCTCTCAGCGCAGATGGGGTGGCACATTCATCAGATGGATGTGAAGACTATGTTCCTCAATGGAGTCATTGAGGAGGAGGTGCACATAGAGCACCGAAGGTTTCGAGATCTTCGGGCAGCGAGTCGCATGTTTTCCGACTCAAGAGAGACCCATCAGACGAGCCGGAAGCAAGACCTTGTGCTTGGTACACACTATACAACAGAGCTCACCGTCTGGATTCCCGGCATAGTGATCCAACCTCGCCAACGAGGGTGAGGGTAAGTCAACATCACGGTACCGTATGTAGATGATCCGATTTTGACTAGCGATGAGCAGTTGATACTCTCATGCAAGGAGGATCTTGCACGAGAGTTTGAGATGAAGGACTTGGGCATCCTTCATTATTTCCTGGGATTGGAGATTTGGCAGCGCAGCGGAGGACTGTTTGTTTCTCAGGGAAAGTATGCCCGGGAGATTCCGGAGAGGTTCAACATGCAAGGCTGCAAGCCTGTTGACACTCCTCTTCCTGGTGGTTGGAGGAAGGAGGATGCTACTTCAGCAGAGGTAGTGGATGCCACTGTCTATCGACAGTTGGTGGGGTCGCTTATGTATCTGGTCAATACACGACCCCATATATGCTATGCAGTTAACCAGCTTTCGCAAGCTATGGTTAAGCCTACCAAGCTCTTTTGGAAGGCAGGCAAGCATGTATTGCGCTATATCAGAGGCACATCGGGATATGGTCTATGGTACAGACAAGAGGATGGAGCGAAGCTTTCTGGCTTCACTGATGCAGATTGGGCAGGGAGTCCAACGGACCGGAAGAGCACTTCTGGAGGAGTTTTCAGCATTGGGTCGACAGCAGTTTCCTGGTACAGCAGGAAGAAGAGATCCGTGGCACTCAGTTCAGCAGAGGCCGAGTACATGGCAGCAAGCTTGGCTGCATGCGAGGCTATTTGGATGAGGAAGATCCTCGTTGGATTGTTTGGGTTGCACTTGGAGCCTACTGTGATTTATTGTGATAACCAGAGTTGCATTAAACTCTCGGCTAATCCAGTATTTCATGATAGATCCAAACACATCGACATCAGGTACCATCATATCATAGATTGTGTTCAGCGGAGAATCATGATGCTTTCATATGTTCCCACGGAGGATCAGGATGCTGACATCTTGACGAAGGCGCTCACCAGGAGCAAGTTCGAATTCCACAGAGGCAGGATAGGGGTTGCATATAATCCATATCTTGTTGAGAGGGAGTGTTGAAAATGCAACAAGATGATGGAGCTTAGTGAAATGAAGTCGCCTTCACTAAGTGGGCCCGCAGGCTATTTTTTGGCGCAAAGTCTATTTTTAGACATATGGAGCATGGTCTAGGAGTTGCAGTATGCTATTCTTGGATGATTGGTCGAGTTGGTAAAAATAGATGGACCTCTATTTTTAGACATACATGTCGAAGTCTATTTTTAGACTGCCTGTCTAAAAATAGGTCAGTCAAATATTATTAGCCCTTAATAATATTTGGACTATAAACTTCAGTTTATCCTCTTGCAGCACTTCAGTTGGAGCTACGGATGTGGCCCATGCACCTGACAGAATGAATTACGCTATTCCTAGGGGTTTGGTGAGCTCATGCATGGTTGACTTCAGTTAGAACTCAAGTGGCGGAGTTTGGTGGAGTTGATGAGACAGTTGGTGGAGTTGTGTTCTGTTTAACTTAGTTGAACTAGTTGTATTTAGTTTAACTAGCTAATACACTAGAGATGAGTGGAGTGAATTAAATATTATTTAATTCACTAATTATTAACTCATCATTCAACTCAAGAACACATCAGTTGACTGCAGTGCATGGACAGTTCAGTGAAGACCAATGGAAGAGGTAGATGAAAGGGTGAGTTTGCTATTAGTTGCGACATCAGTTGTGCATGAGATTTGCACAAGCATTGGAGGAGATTGCCCATGAGGATTGTGCAGTTGAAGCCAAGGAGATTCGAACTTGGATCTCTCATTACACCAACTTGGATTGCGCAGTAGAGGCAGGCAAATAGTGGATGAGTTTTGAACTCGTGACTTGTTCAAAACTGAGCTAGTTTGTGTGTAACTTTTGGAGACAGTACTGAGTACTTGTGAGGAGTATTGTACTGAGATTGTTACATGTTCTCTTCTATTATAATATACAAAATAGCTGGGGGTTTTCAGCTATAAGCTTTCCCATTACATATTGTGTTTATGTGCGCATGCGACTGTTTCTATTTCCGCAAATTGATGATTGATTGTAGAAGAGGTTATGTGTTATACATGAATTCGAATTAGTGTATGATCAGGATAATCTCAGTGGATAAATATTCATTATTCAGCAAATTTCTACAAAGTTAGCTTCTACACTCACAACATTCTTCTGCATTTCCTCTAAGGTTGATGAGTCTCTTTCCCTAAGATGATAGGCCATGTCTAGGTCAAATCCATCTGGGAAGTTAAGTAGAACTATCCCTTGGGGTGGTCTCATATTAACAGGGAGTGCATTATATAACTTGTTAAATCTAGCACAGTAGTATTACACACTCTCTTCGGGGGATATTTTGATAGTTTCATACTCTGATATAATCTGCAGTGCATTTTTCTTGACTTCCCACCTATTGACAAAAGTTTGGTGAAAATCAAGGAGATCATGAATATTATTAGCATTTAGATCCTTAAACCATTTCCTGACTTCACCTCCTAAACTCTGGGCAAACATTCTCAACTTGACATTCGCATCATCAATTTATTGCAAGTCGAAACTGCCATTCATCTTATCAATGTGTTATTGGGTTGTCATAGGACCATTGCTGTCAAACTAGGGAATATTGGACTGGTATTCTTGGGGCACAGGGGGTAAAGGGACTGGTAGCACCAATGGGCATATCTGGCTGCCATCATTGGTGGAGGTTGTAGAGGAAGACGAACGGTGGATGAAGTAGGATGGGTAGAGGTATGAAAAATGGATGGATCAAAAACTGTAATGTCAATCCAATTCTGAGATTTGGTTATGAATAGACCTAGTTCAAAATGAAAATAAAATTGAATGTCTTGCAAAGTGTTGAGGAGGTAAATCCCCTCTGCGGACAGAGGCGATCCCTACTAGCCCAGATCGGGTCTAGCAACAATCAAACACGCTACAGTGTAGGTTCCTAATCGTAAATAAACCGACTTGCGAGGAAGGCTTACCTGGAATCTGACGCTGTCTTTTGTAGAAGAGGTGGTGCTCCTGTTCCTTCGCCCTGGCAGATCACAATCCTCACGATCTCCGTGATCGGACACCTGCACATGCAAGAAACAACACAAACGCAAGCATAAAATCCAGTACATACAACTATATGTCAGTCGAAGAGGACATAACTCATGAACATGATCAAGAACAAGAGTGGAACCATAACCAATAGTTGCTTAACATTAATGAGTCAAAAGAAGAATACAACCAAAGCTTCGACGCCGAATTCTCCTTTGGCGGGTCATCAGTAGAACATGTCTCGATAAAGCCTGTCAAGGATGGGATAAACCTCTCTCTCCGGATACTTGGCAATAGTCTCCTTGCTTAGATTTGGCCTTAGGGAATCAAGAAGGCTCTTGCAGCATAAGGATATGAAAGCTCTTGGGAACTTGGAGATTCTGGAACTAGCTTGCAAGGGAAATGGGCAAGCTTTTATAGAAGGAGGAAGGGAATTTGGGATCCCTATAATTATGGATTGGCCCTATCATCAAGGAAGCTTCCATGAGAGGTGGAAAACCACTTCCTCTCTATGGAAATCCGTAGCCAAACCACCCTACTCAAGATAGATATTAGTCCAGGAATTTGTTAGGATGAAACTTCCGCCTTTTATTTTTATAAAACACCTCTTAATATGGTTGGCGTGGGTGCGGCTCTATCACAGAGCGCCAATTGGCGCGCCCTCTTTGGATGATTTTCCCCCTTGGCACGAGGGTTGAACTATGGAACCACGCCAATGGAAAAAGAGCTATTTTTAGGATTTTTTACAGGGAGATGTCTTCAGGGCAATTAAATCTCATCTTCAGAGGGATGCAATGAAAGTATTTTCAAGCCTTGTCTCTGCTCACAGGTCACGGAATGGGCCCTACAATGTGCGGGATGGGGATTGCAGGGATGGTGACAAATTGTTGTGTAACAGATGCCCCCTAAAGCATGAGGCCCGAGAGAGAGAGAGGGGTGAAATGCTTTACGAGAACATGCCGACTGAAAACACTGCCATCGGAAAACCTGCGGAGCGAAGTACAACTGATATCTCGGATACATGATATGCATATGTGGTATGGGCGCAACCATCCATAACAGAGTTTACAACAATCTAGATCCAAGGCATGGACGCAGCCATCCAGTGAGGATTGATAAATAGACTCAGGTATGGTCGCAGCCATCCAATCAGTGAGTCATGTAAACAATAATCCACAAAATCACAGCCTGGATTACAACAGACACAATCCAGGGTCTTGCGCTCCATCTCGACCCGAACAAAGTACAAGTTCAAGCATGCAAATATGTGAGCTGAAGTCGAACATGCAAGAATATCGTCTGATTACCAGCCAATGATGGAAGCTGTTAACAGACGCGAGAGGAACCACCAATAATGACAATGGCTCTCAAGGTACTATAGGTACAATCTACGGCATGTGAATCAATGAGCTGGTGTAGAACACCCGTAGAATCACTCGATCGGAGGCCAACGATGAAAACCTCACGTCGAATGCGACGAACCTGCCATTGAGGCATGCAGGCTCCAAGGTACCATAAGGGAGTCTCTAGATCAGCTTCCCGGATAATGAGCTGAAGTCGACGGGAAGTGACCTTGATCGAAGGTGGGCCATAATGTTTCCCACATCATCGACATGAGACAGAGGAACATGATGTTTTTGTGAATCAGGATCATATGAGAATCAGAGGAAGGTTGATACTTGCAGAGGTCAACTTCTCTTGAACATGTAAACGGCACGACAGTGGACTTGGCAGTATTTGACATCAACGGATCAGAGGTCATGGTGACGAGGCAATGAACAGATGAGAGGTCAAAAGGGATTACCCAAACCCATGGAGGCAAAGTGAAGCAACGAGATGAGATGTCCCCAACCCGACACGAATGCGGACAAGTGCCATGTTCAAGAGCGACATACTGCCGACGACAACGACGATGGTTCCATTTTTCCCCCACCATTTCTGGCGAGTACCCCAATTATTTTTGATGACAAGCTTGAAAGGGATAGCATATGCTTGTAATATAAGTCCGCCCTTCGGGCGAATCCATCCTAGTGCATTTAACGAGTCCTAGGAAGGAGAAACTCGGAGAACGTCATTTCGACGGAATCCAATGTCATCAGGGTTTAACGAGTCCGACAAAGGAAGAACTCGGCGTCTTTTCATGTTTAGAGAGTTTGAAAAGACAGCGGAAAAGAAAACTCCACAGGTCCCTTTTCGTAAATAGTTCCCCAGATCCGAAAAGGTAGAAAACGATATCCGGGAAAACCTCCTAGTCGCGATAGGCTAGGGTATTCCTTTTTCGTAATCAATCCATCCCAGCCCGAAAAAGGGGTAAACGTATACTGGGTAGATGTCGTTTCGTGGCCACTTTAACGAGATCGAAACGACAAGGGCCTCGGCAATCTTTTCATGTTTAGAGAGTCAGAAAAGAGCTGAAAGTTGACTCCTCCTGGAGGAACGAGTGGTATAAAGGGTAGCAACTGGTTCCGGTAATGGTGGAACTGCTCAAAACAAATAAAGGTCAAGAGGTTGGCTAACAAGACCACTCATCGCAGCGGTTCCTCAGGAATGGGTAAAACAACCAAGTGAAGGCATATGATCGGCCAAGAAGATAGTGATGATGGAGTGAGAAAACCAAGGCTCATCTGGCAAACACGGGTTGATAAAATGGAAATCACAAGGGGTAAAATGGGAATGGTTTCATTTTTACACAAGCTTGAAATCAGGAAACTCTGCTTGAAGTTGGTTTCATTTTTACACAAGCTTGAAACAAAGATAAACTATGCTTGAAACCGGTTTCATTTTTACACAAGCTTGAAACGGAAACAAACTATGCTTGAAAAAGAAAGCATGCCCCCAGCATGGTGACTCAATTCGAGGTACATGCCCCCCAAGCTTCAGTCCATATGAAAGGAAGATGGAGTGAAGGTTCAAATTACGAGATCAAGAGACAGACTCGACTGGGATTTTACGAGAACTTATCAAAGACTCGAATTGAACAGGAACGTGTTTCATTATTTTAACGAGGTTGACACATTAAAAGAACTATCCTCAGGACACCTTGTTTCATGGTTTAAGGAGCTTGGAACAAGACAAGGAACTCTGCTCCGACAACCTTGTTTCATTTTTTAAGGAGCTTGACACAAGACAAGGAACTCTGCTCCGACAACCTTGTTTCATTTTTTAAGGAGCTTGACACAAGAAAATGAACTGTGCTCCGACCGACCTCATCATAATGAATATGAAGTCATAGCTTCCAAGGATTTCCCATCCGATGGAAGGAAAACATCCTGGAAGTCAGGACCTAATGCCCCCAGCACACTATGCACGACGGCATCATCACTGAGCACAGGCACAGGGTAGGTAGCCACATAGTTGACCTGCGATGGGGAAGATACAACGGGTGGATAAAAACCAGGAAGGGATGATGGCGGGCCAGCTACCACATCAGGACCAAAGAACGCAAGCTGATCAATGGTCACGATCCGTCCTTCATGTGGAAAACACATCACACGAAAGAGGGAGGAAACAAGCGCTCCCATGGCATAGGTGTAATCGCGCCCCAAAAGCAGATTGAAATCTAAGGGGCCTGGAATGACCATCACGTCCATATGGACGGTTTTACCTCCCAAAGTAATAGGTAACCTTGGAAGGATCCCCAGCGGTTGACTCGTCCTTCTGTTAAAAGTCAACAGATTCTGCGTAACAGGCGCAAGCGGCAGCGAACCGAAAGCTTGCCAGGTAGTTGAGGATAGAATACTAACAGAGGTGCCTTCTTCTATAATGGTGCTGGGTACGACCAGACCAAGAGCCTGTACTGTGATCTCGAAAGGCACATAAGACGGAAGGCAAAATCCTGCAAATCGACTCCAATCAAAGGAGGCGACCAAACTACTCGGAGGGGCTACCATCGAACGAAGAATGTCTTCCCCTGATGTTACGGAAGTAAGAACCTCCTCCGTGACCTCCATCTCGAAGGCGGGAGGAATATCCTCCGGAACCTCCATCACGGGAGGTGGAGGAGCTGCTTGTTGAGGCATAGGGACAGGAGAATATTTCTCCAAGTCTGAGGAATCTGAGGAAACCAGAAGAACATGAGGGATGTGAGATCCACTCTCGACAGAAAAGACTTGGTGCACCGTGGATGGGGCCAGCTCAACCGATCCCACGACCAATGGTTGGTCGAGAATGGATTCGTTAATTTGAATTTCCGGGGGAGTGGGATTGACCAAGGACGACTCTTGACCAATCGTAGGATCAACTGGTGGAGGACTCAAAGAAAGCCGATTATAGCCAGCTGGAAGGCATTGTGTAGAACCGGTTAAGTTGTCCAAAACTCGCTTGGCTTCATCCATATACAGACAAAGGTGAATGGCATGGTGCCCTTCACACAACTTACAAGGATTGGTAATCTTACCCTACTTCTTAGGAGCCTTACCAGCACCAGTTAAAGACGTGCCCCCAACCTGACTCCCAGAAGCCAACGGCAATGGTGGTTGACCATTGGACCATACTTCGAGCACCTTGGTAATGCCAGGGTAGTCTCGAAGAAGATGGTCTCCCGTGCACAACATACAAGGGAACTTGAATTTCCACGGAGGGTTGGAAGGTTTATCAAGAGGAGACTTCTTAGGCACAATAGCCGCCGAGCTAGCCTCTTTTTTATCGGACTTCTTCTTCTTTGTCTTCTTCTTCTTCTTCTTAGCCACCCGGTTACTAGAATCCAGACTTTCACCAAGCGAAGTAGAAGAGGAGGACGCAGAAATAGGCGAAGAAGGGGAGAGGTCCACCTTGGAATCAACATGATGCTGTTCAGGCAGAGGAACTAATTGAACAGAATCCGAGACATTTGGGACCACAGAGGTTGAAAACAACCAAACAGGCAACCCAACAGTTAACCCAGGAAGGGACAACGTTGCCATATAAGGAGTGCCAACATTTCCAAAAGGAGGAAAAGGACCAGGATTCCCATCGGAGGGGATTCCTTGGTTGGTGAACTCTGGAAAAGCTACCATCAACAACTCAAAACCGCACACGGGCTAAAAACCAAGGCACACAATCAAATGGCCAACAAGAAAAATCTAACAGGGCGTGTGATCGCAGGTGTTTTGTTTTACCACATTGAAACTTTAGGAAACTTTACCGTTTCATGTTTTAAGAGTCGAGAAACGGATAAAAGGTGACTCTATCTCCAGTTTTGAAGCAAGCGTGAAAGGACAAGCGCTTGGTGATCCTTTCAAGTTTAAAGAGTCAGAAAAGATCAAATGACTACTCAGGAATACTAGGCAAAGGGTGTACCAAATAACCGTGAACTTCAATATACACCTTGGTTTCAAAATGAAAGAGAAATCAACCAAGGACTTAACGTATGTGCAGGCAATCTCCCCGAATGCTGTGTCCAGTGTATCACGGGTATAGGGTGGTAGACTTGGCTTCCTATGGATAAAGGATAGAAACCTGGTGGGGTCTCCCTTTATATACTCGATGGTACGGGGAGCACAAGTCCGTACTAGGGCTGTCTAAAGCCAAGAGGCGAACGACAGCTACTAGGTTTAAAGATGCCGGAACACGTCTCTATCCTAGACCACCAAATGTTGTGTTAATGTTTCAATGCTGCCTTAGTGTAAATTGAATAAATTTTAATGTTTATCTTCAATTACGTTTCAGTTTTCAAGGCCCTACCATATGTCATCTGACAATCTCCTATATGCAGCTATATGAGAAAAGAAATTTTTTCAATTCGATGAATGCTATCTAGTTAAGGGAAGAGCTTCAAACAATGATGCAACAAACAACAACACTGAAAACGAAACTTTTTCCAAACTAGACGACTTTCACTATCCAAAAGTAATTTTAAACATTCAACGATGCGAATAATGCAATGTAATCTATGCAAAATCCTCTTTTTCGAAAACTATGCAATTGTAATCTATGTACAATTTCCTTTTCCTTTTCAAATGATAAGAATGCACTCAATGCATTTTTCGATGAAATGAGAATCTACTTAATGCATGCTTTTAATAAAAGAGAATGCCATCAAAGCGATTTCTAGTTTTCAGTCATTAAACAATGTAATCTAAGTTCAATGATGGATCTCAAAAAATACTTTTCAATGCAATGTGATCTAATGCATTTTAATGAAAAGCAAACTATGAGACGAAAACTAAAAGAATTCAAATCTTCTTAATGAAATATGAATGCAAAAGAGATGTAAACAAACACTAAGAATGCAATCATTGTTTCAAACACTTTGTAACGAAATCCCTCAAAAGGCGACAAGACATATGAGGTCAAACGCAAAGAGGACTTCCAAAGCAAGAGATCAAAACAAGGCATTCAGTCCCTTTTACACCAAAAAATCATGGAAAGAAGACATTTCAAACAATGAGCAGTGTAATCTATGCTCATACAGTGAAAATACCGGAAGGGAAAGACACACTGGTGAAGGATTTAGGGAAAAAAACTCAATTTTCATACACCCTGAAATTGGCTCGACTTGTACATTGACAACTAGCGCCAACTGGCGCGACTTGCACATTGACAACTAGCGCCAATGGCCAATTGGCGCGGGTTGCTAACTGACAACAAGCGCCAACGCCTAAAAATGAAAAAACAAAGAATTTCTCCCAACCAAGACCAGACTCACCACTTCCAGCAGAATCTCCAAGACTCAAATGAACCATGTAATCTAGGCTCACAGCGAGGCAGAGCTAAACACACAGATCAAGCTCAGAAAGCTCAAAACAGAGCCAACCCCAGCAGTCCCCAGCACTGGCGCGACTGTCAGGCTGAAACTAGCGCCATATCAAGATTGGCGCAGGTAATAAATGGACAACTGGAGCCAATTGGCGCGACTATCATGCTAAAAAGCGCGCCAGTCAAGTTTGCTATGCAAAAATAAAAAATAAGCAATCTAAGATCAGACCAGTGATGTTCAAGCAATCAAAGACCCAAATTCACAGAAAGAACCAGCCCATAAGAGCTTATCAAGCAAGGAGGATCAAGAATCGACCGAAAAGAGAAGACAATACTCCAAGTCGTTCAGTCCATAAACTAAACCGGAGATTGACTGAAGCAGCGTTGATCTACTCCGCTAATGAAGAGCAAAAGCGTTTCGAAGGCTATCTAGCTGTGCTTCAGGCTCCGTCTATAGTTTACAAATCAAACAACAAGCTGAGTCCCTAGCGGAGTCGCAAAATTGTTGAGGAGGTAAATCCCCTCTGCGGACAGAGGCGATCCCTACTAGCCCAGATCGGGTCTAGCAACAATCAAACATGCTACAGTGCGGGTTCCTAATCGTAAATAAACCGACTTGCGAGGAAGGCTTACCTGGAATCTGACACTGTCGTTTGTAGAAGAGGTGGTGCTCCCGTTCCTTTGCCCTGGCAGATCACAATCCTCACGATCTCCGTGATCGGACACCTGCACATGCAAGAAACAACACAAACGCAAGCATAAAATCCAGTACATACAACTATATGTCAGTCGAAGAGGACATAACTCATGAACATGATTAAGAACAAGAGTGGAACCATAACCAATAGTCGCTTAACATTAATGAGTCAAAAGAAGAATACAACCAAAGCTTCGACGTCGAATTCTCCTTTGGCGGGTCATCAGCAGAACATGTCTTGATAAAGCCTGTCAAGGATGGGACAAGCCTCTCTCTCCGGATACTTGGCAATCATCAAGGAAGCTTCCATGAGAGGTGGCAAACCACTTCCTCTCTATGGAAATCCGTAGCCAAACCACCCAACTCAAGACAGATATCAGTCCAAGAATTTGTTAGGATGAAACTTCCGCCTTTTATTTTTAAAAAACACCTCTTGATATGGTTGGCATGGGTGTGGCTCTATGACAGAGCGCCAATTGGCGCACCCTCTTTGGAGGATTTTCCCCCTTGGCGCGAGCGCTGAACTATGGAACCGCGCTAATGGAAAAAGAGCTATTTTTAGGGTTTTTTGCAAGGAGATGTCTTCAAGGAAATTAAAGCTCATCTTCAGAGGGATGCAATGAAAGTATTTTCAAGTCTTGTCTCTGCTCACAGGTCACGGAATGGGCCCTCCAATGTGCGGGACGGGGATTGCAGGGGCGGTGACAAATTATCAACACAAAGAGACAAAGTTTATCAGTATGAGCTAGATCTTATGAATAACCCCGTTACCGGGTTGGACTTTCTGTTCTAGGAGCTTTCCTCAAAATTTTCTCAGGATTATTTACAATAGGAGGAGGATTTAGATCTGGATGGGATCTGATGGATATTATTTTTAGAGCCAGACTTCACCTCAAAATCACAAACAAATTGATTATTTAAGATTGTAAGAAACCAATCTTTAAAAGAAAATTGTATCGTTCAGTGCTTTTAGCTAGGGTTTACTGAATTCGGATGAAAATTGAAAATTTTCAGTTATGGTCCCCAGTATGGTCGCCAATATGTTATCACTATATAATTTATAAGATTGGCAAGACTAAATTATAAAGAACAACTTCAAAACCACTTGAAGACCAGGATCTAGCCCTCCTAGACTCAGAGAGGGATCTCTCTATAAGATTTATATTTGTTTGAGTTTACCAATATTAGGCTAGTTAAATTGAGTGTGGGAGGTATCTTTGTTTGATTGTTTGTGGTTGGATTTAAGGGGGGTTTCTTTAAGCATTTTCCATTAGGATATGGAGTCAAAATAGGCTAGGTGTACACATCAAATTTCAGAGCAAATGCAAGGCAAGCTAGCTACGAATACTAGTGTCTATAGCTGAGTGGAATTTATGGGATGGGGAAAAGTGCTTTCTGTGATGACTTAAGAGAAACTAAGAATTCTTAAAGCATATATCAGAAGAAAACATTGAAATTATAAAGACAGTCAGAATTAAGGTACTCTGAAACAACAAATCTTAATATAACCTTTCTACTTTACGAATATAATTATAAATGAAACACATGAAAGGATTACAGTGGGAAAACATTAAACATGAATAAGGAAAAACATCACCAGGACTACACAACACATGAATCTTGTAGACTGATCTCTTTATTGATGCTCCATCTTGAAAAAGTACAAATAATTGCAATGAAAAGTGCTTACAAAACTAGGGTCCAACCCTTGTTACAGAATCAAAACTTATATTTAAACTATTTTCACCAACTTGCCGTTATCGAAAGGTCAATCAGTTCATTTACTATAAGAGTAACTGAAAATGGGTTTGCGCGTCTCATGCATGGACGCATTGTGACTGTTTTTAGACAGACGTCCGAAGTGGAAGTGGAAGTGTTCCTTCATTATAACGATCCTCTCGGCAGGCGCCCAACGTCCTTGAGGAGACATTATCTTATGTTGTAGTGGTCTGCTGTGCTGGCGGATCTGATACACTGGGTGTGCTAACACTGAAATTTCACTGGGTCGCTAGCCTTGTCACTGAACTGAGTTGTCATCCTTCCTGGAGCCTCCATAGATTTTACCAACTCTCTGGAGTTGGGATCTTGGTCCTGTTCAGCTTCCTGTAGACTTCATCAGCCTTGATGTACTTTACGAATGTTGGTTTCAGCTGAAAAATGTGCTTCGCCTCATGTTGTATGAAGACATCATTGCTGATGACTTCATAGAATGTTTTCCCAATCATGGTGTTCTTTAGATTTGTGAGCTTGGATCTATCCTTGGAGATATCTGTGAGCCTCTTTACATAACTAGTCGTGGGCATTAGTTTTTCGTTGATGAAAAACAAGGAAGGCAAACATCTTATGTTCAGTGGCTCGATCCTGTTGAAAAACCTACTCACCCCAATCTCTAGTTGATGGCATCTTTCTTCTAGCTGTGTGACCAAAATATTCTTATTCAACACCCTTTTAACTTCAAGAACAGAGGTTGTTCTGTCAGCCACTTCCAATTGCTCCAATTCATGGTTGCTCCTGGAATTCAGGAATCTGACGATGTTGTTGGAAGTTTGGGGCTTATCTCCAAGTTCCTCATTTTTTTCTCAATGGAAACCTTCACTACATCAATTAGATACCTTTGTTAAAAAATTATATGAATTGAGGGCCATATATCATTTATAGACTCAATTATATCTAACCATATGATTTGCTTGACTCTTCCCACCATGCTGCTAATTGAGAACTCCTGAAGAGATTTCTGCAAACTTTGATTTAGCTTTTTGCTAATCTGCAACTCTGTGGCATGTGCAGAATCTTTCCTTTTGAATTTCTCTTGTAGGTTACTGAGTTGATCCTTGAGCTTTTTAATCTTTGCTGACTGTAAGGACATGCTCTCAATCGCCTTGGCTAGTTGCTCAGTACTTTCCCTCGATGCTCCTGTGGATGTTGTGGCTACTGGGATCATTGTGAGAGGAACTGCTTGCAGGGGGATCATGGCCTTAGCTGCTTCTTTTGTTGCTCCCTTCACTGCATCCCTTATTTCTTTCTGTCTTTCTTTGATCATTTTATCCATCTCATCCTCCATTTTCTTGATATTCTCTGTTTGTTCAACAATTAATTGCAACATTTCTGCTTTCTGTGTTTCAGTTGCTTCTATCTCCTTGGCCATAGGGTCTTCTGTCACTGGAATATCAAGCTGCCTCCTCAAAGCAGCTATGTATGCATTCTTCTTCCTCACAAGGGTTTCTTCCATTGTTATGTTTGATGTATTGTACGCAAGTTGTATCACTAAATCCTCCAGAGATTTTATCCTTGAACCTTTGTCCATAGCGAAGACCTTTTCCAACTTTAAATGTGACTGTGCACCGTTGGAAAAAGTCACCTGTAGTTTTGAGAGGCTCATGGCTGTGCTAGTTAGGGTGGAGGAGATCATTTCCCTAGTCTACTTTTACATCTCCATCTGGTCTATTAGGTAGATTTTCTTTGCATCAAACTCAAAATATGTATTCTTTTCGTCTGTTGCACCTTTGGGCTTAGGAATTTGTGCCTCCAAGAATTCCATTCACATTCTTCCCTTCTCAGATTCAAAGGCTGATAGGAGTCTACTGTGGGAGCTACCTGTTTGTTTCCAAAACTGATTGCAGGTGTTGGTTTTGAGAACCTCATTCCTTCTCTTGATCTCCCTGAATGTGTCATAGATGTGGGAGTTTGCACATTCTGTTGTTGGAATGGCATGGTGGCAGAGGATGTGGAGAGGATCAGGTGGCCACTTGCTGGAGATGAACTTGGTGAATCCCTAATTGTGATGACAGCTTGCTGGTTTTTCTCATTGCCTTGGTCAAGGCCCATTCTGATCCTGCCTCTCTTCCTATATTTCATTTTGAACTCCTTAGTGGAGGAATTGATGTACATGTATGTTTGATCCTACTTGGTCCTCTTACTTCCTATTTCCTTTTCAGGCTCCTTTCCTTTGTCATCTTGAACTCCTGCCGCCTTCCTCTCTTGTGGAGTTGGTGTTTGGATTCTTGAAGTAGAGATGACCTACTCTTCAGCCTCCTGGAGTGTGTCTGCCACCCATTCTTCTTCGTTCATGTACTTCTCTATCTCCAGTCAGTGGGTATGGATGTAGGTTGTGGACTTGTTTTCCACCCTCTTCTTGGAGACGATCCTCATTGGATCATAAGACCAGGTGAAACTGTGTGTGAATTTCATCTCTTTCAGTATTTTATCTGCCTCTCTCCCTACTGACCTGCTGTTGCAGATGAATGGGTTGATTTTGGATTTGATCCTGAATTGTGACTTCTTCTTGGCCGAAACAAAATGCACCTCATCATCATCTATAATTTTTATGATATACTCAAGGGCAAAGATCCTCATGGAGAGGTATTTGGGTAGTTTATAGGGGGCCAATTCACTGCCATAAACCATGATCTCCATGTAGTTTTGGTAGAGATACTAGTCTGTTGTCATGATTTGCTCTGTCAATTGCATCACTTTCTTGATTTCCTCACTGACCCTAGGCTTTATGGTGTTGTTGAGTGCACTGATTTCTGGATGAAAAAATAGTTCTACAAAGCTCTTGTATGAATAGTCTTCCTGCTCCTTTCTCAATAGAGTTGTCCAAAAAATGACAAATTGGGATTGAGAGTCATCATATTTCTTTATCATGTCGAATTCGAACTTGCTGGATTGAAAACAGGTAAACATGTACACCAACACAGAGGTGTATTTGAATACCCCTTCTGGTTGAAATTTCAGGAACTGGTCGTGGATTGCATTAGCAAGGAACTGAGCATAGTTGAACATAACAGTGGGCTTGGAATTTGCAGAAAGGATAGACAAGAAACCAATTATGGCTTCATCTATCCACTGATCATTATGATAACCTAACAAATAAGATAGGGTAGTGACAATGTTCTTGATCCTTTCCAGGAAGTCGGATGAGCGATTATTGTTCCTTATTTTATGTGCAATTTAACCTTCGACCAAGGTGGGCAGTCGTGATCTCCTCTGCAGTTGTCTGTAAATATCACAACCTGTAGTAATTTAATAGTAACAGAAATTCAAACTTTGGCACCGCGGTGAATTCGGTTTTTAACATGTGGTTAGAGGGTAACCGTTGAGTTGGCACAGGTTTGTTGGATAATGGCCCAAACATTCATGGCACAATGATGCTATGGGTGGGCGGGGATATGACGGGGCGAAGTGGACATGTGATGGAGGACATGGCGCGGCGAAATTGGCAACAGTCACAGGGCAGCAATGGTTTGGAGGACAACGGAAACAACTTTTCGGAGGGGGGCTCAGGTGGTAAGTTGTAATGGGGGGGGGAACTACAGGAGCGTGACACGTGGAGGAGTGGGCGGTAATGGATACCGCCTATTCTGGACCTCCCCCCTTTTTTAACGTCTGACGGCTGAGTGGGGGCCAAAATGGATTGAGAGTCGTCGATGGCGAGGTGAGGGGCGGAGATGGAGGGTAAGGTGGGAGGTGTTTAGTGTTGAGGGGATGTGTGACGCGGCAAGGAGGTGGGACTTGACGGCTATCTCAAATCGCACATTGGCGAATTTAGTTATGAGTAGTAGAGGTAAATGTTAAAACTTGTGATGTGCGAAGTGCAGGGAGAGGAAGGTGATGTGGCGGAATGAGCCCCACAGCTATCGCAAACCGCACATCGGCGGATTTAGTTATGAGCAGTAGAGGTAAACCTTAAAACTTTCGATGTGCGAAGTGCGGGGAGAGGGAGGTGACATGGCAAGGAGGGGTCCACGGATATCGTAAATCACAAATCGACGAGTTTAGTTATAAGCGATGGAGGTAAGCGCTAATACTTGCAAAGTGCGAAGTGCGGGGAGAGAGAGGTGACATGGCGGAATGGGCCCCACGGCTATCGCAAATCGCACATCAGCGGATTTAGTTATGAGCAGTGGAGGTAAAAGTTTAAACTTGCAAAGTGTGAAGTGCGGGGAGAGGGGGAGACGTGGTAAGGAGGTGGAACCCGATGACATCGCAAATCGCAAATCGAGCGATTTAGTGATGATCGGAGGATTTTGTGAAATGAATGAAATGGCAAGGAATTTTTGTGATTTGGTCGATGCGAATTGCGATTTGGTGCTTGGAGGGACTTGCACAGGGCTTAGGATAAAATGGATTTCACCTTAAAGGATTTTGAAGTCCCCATTTCACCTTTTCCTTTCATTTCTTCCTCCTTTGCATATCTGCCTACCTGAACTACTCATCTAACATTTTTTCTTCCTTTGTAGGGTGCATTTAGACTTGCAGACCCTGAACATTTTCTTTTAAAATCCTAACCTAACCCCTATCCCTTATTTCTCCTATTGCTTCAGATTAAGCTATTGAACCATTCTCATTTTCTACCTATCTACTAATAAGCCAAGATTAAACAATTTGGAAAATATTTATTTTCTAACCTATCACTAGAAATTGAAAACTGTCCAATCATGATTAAACTGTATGATTGGCAGCGCTATCTAAAGAGTAGTGGCATTTGAATTTGCAGCGCTTTCAGTTTTATTTCTTTTTTGGGATTCTTCTTTCTTTTTTCCTTTTTTTTTCTTTTCATTATTTTTTCTTTTATTTTTCTCTATTTTTTATACCCTCTTTTCTTTCTTTCTTTTCATTTTTCCTTTTTATTTGAAATCATTTGAATTTTGAAAAGCCTTTCAATAATGAAAACCTTGCACGAAATATGAAGTATCCAGTCGTCTTGAGATCCTATAATTTATAGGGTACTAACACCGTATAGATTCGTAGGTCTATGCAATTGTTCTCCCACATAGTTAAATCTATAAAATATTTAAATGGAAAAGAGCTTAAAATGAAATAATAAGAGATAAATGCAATAAAAATACATGTCTTGTTGTCAGTGGCAGAGCACTAATCGAAGAAATGCCCCACCTCTTTACCCAATGATTCTAGAAATTAGGTGATTACATTACTATTAGTTTAATAATAGTAATGTACCAAGGTGCAGATGATCCGAACAGAAAACGGCATCCACCCATGGTGTTCATCCACCCATGTTATCCATCCACCCATGGAATTTACCCATGGTATTGCAAATGGCATCGACCCATGGTATTTATTCACCTATGGTATTGTAAGTGAAATCTATCCATGATATTCATTAACCCATGGTATGTTTCCACCCATGGTATTCATCCACACATGGAATTTACCCATGGTATTGTAAGTGGTATCTACCCATGGTATTGACCCATGGTATCTACCCATAGTATTGTAACTCAAAAAAAATGGCTATAAATAACAAGCTTCACTTTGTAAAAGGACAGATGGTCCACCACAATGTAGCTTCTACAGTTATTCTCTTTTTTAATAAAACAAGTTTCTTTGTGGTTTTATTTGTTCTGTGTTCTCTCTTTTTTCTAGCATTCTAATTTTGCAGATCTTGTCCAACCCGTTTCAAACTTTTAGATCTTGGGGCCTCCCCCCAAGATCCAAATCATTGGTATCAGATTCAGGTTATGAATCCATGGGAATGACGGTTTGAAGCATATTTTAGTTTCAATTTTTGGCAGCAATCTTCAGCAAACTCCATGAATTTCTTGGGTGGCGAGTTTGAAGATTAGATCTGAAAATTTTGGTGAAAATTTTACAAAATCAAAGACCAGAACTGGATTCCTTGCAAAAAAATTCCCAAATTCAAAAAAAAAATCGGCCGAATTGGAGTTCGGATGAGGGAGATATTGCTGATTCTAAATCAACAATGTTGCAGAAAATGTTCTAACGACAATTCGTGGATGACGGATCTCCTGTCATTTTTTCACAGTTTTCAGTGCAAAATTTCAGAGAGATGGCTATAGATCTGAGCTCCCCTTGAAAAATCACCCAATTTCAAAAAAATATTGGTCGAATCGGAGTTTGGACATGGGAGTTATCGTTGATTTAACATCAACTATTTTTTTAGAAATTTTGTGACGACGAGACAGTTCCAGCGCGAATCTGAGAGTCTAGAGTTTCCAAATAGCAGTTTCAAACACATGAGAAGATGCCGAATGATCAATCCATTTCCAAAAACAGGTTATAATAAATATTTTGAGTTATATTGATCGAGTTATACTCATTTTAAATCTGGAGCAGCATTCGGAGCGGGTTCCCTTTGGAGACGTGCCCTCCCACCCCGCTTTAGTAGGCACCTGCTTCACATTCATTAGTTTCAGCATAGCAGCGTTCGGCTTGGGTTATTTGAAGATGTGCCCTCCCACCCCAAGCTATGTAGGCACCTGCTACTTCATCAACAATCAACATCACGGTTATGGGTCAACCGCACAAAATCCTTTTCATCGAAGTCCATTTGCTAGGCCGCACACTGTTAGTCAAATAGTTGGTCACAAGCATTACAGGGTATCTCTATCCTCGGATCTTCGTTTTTCATGGTTTTGGTTCATCCACAAACCCACACTTCATCGAAGTCCATTTTCTAGACCGCACATTGTCAATATCACAGTTGGTCACAAGCATTACAAGGTATCTCTATCCTCGGATCTTCGTTCATCATGGTTATGGGGTAACTACACAAAACTCTTCTCTTCGGTGGCTCTTCATATTCAACAAAGGCTTCTCAGGAGGGAACTTCATGCAATGGGGACCATTGCTTCTTAAGGAGGGAGGAATGATCTGAATGGAAAACGACATCCACTCATGGTGTTCATCCACCCATGTTATCCATCCACCCATGTAATTTACCCATGGTATTGCAAATGGCATCGACCCATGGTATTTATTCACCTATGGTATTGTAAGTGAAATCTATCCATGATATTCATTAACCCATGGTATTCATCCACACATGGAATTTACCCATGGTATTGTAAGTGGTATCTACCCATGGTATCCACCTATGGTATCTACCCATGGTATTGTAACTATAAAAAAAAGGCTATAAATAACAAGCCTCACTTTGTAAAAGGACAGATGGTCCACCACAATGTATTTTCTACAGTTATTCTCTTTTTTAATAAAACAAGTTTCTTTGTGGTTTTATTTGTTCTGTGTTCTCTCTTTTTTCTAGCATTCTAATTTTGCAGATCTTGTCCAATCCATTTCAACCTTTTAGATCTTGGGGGCCTCCCCCCAAGATCTAGATCAGTGGTATCAGATTCAGGTTACGAATCCATGGGAATGACGGTTTGAAGCATATTTTAGTTTCAATTTTTGGCAGCAATCTTCAGCAAACTCCATGAATTTCTTGGGTGGCGAGTTTGAAGATTAGATCTGAAAATTTTGGTGAACATTTTACAAAATCAAAGACCAGATCTGGATTCCTTGCAAAAAAATACCCAAATTCAAAAAAAAAAAAAATCGGCCGAATTGGAGTTTGGATGAGGGAGATATCGTTGATTCTAAATCAACAATGTTGCAAAAAATGCTCTAACGACAATTCGTGGATGACGACTCTCCTATCATTTTTCACAGTTTTCAGTGCAAAATTTTAGATAAATGGATATAGATCTGAGCTCCCCTTGAAAAATAAACCAATTCAAAAAAAAAAAATCGGTCGAATCAGAGTCCGGACGTGGGAGTTATCGTTGATTTAACACCAACTATTTTTTCAGAAATTTTGTGACGGCGAGACAGTTCCAGCACGAATCTGAGAGTCTAGAGTCTCTAGATAGTGGTTTCAACACATGAGAAGATGCAGAATGATCATTCCATTTCCAAAAACAGGTTATAATAAATATTTTGAGTTATATTGATCGAGTTATGCTCATTTTAAATCTGGAGCAGCATTCGGAGCAGGTTCCCTTTGGAGACGTGCCCTTCCACCCCACTTTAGTGGGCACCTGCTTCACATTCATCAATTTCAGCATAGCAGCGTTCGGCTTGGGTTATTTGAAGATGTGCCCTCCCACCCCAAGCTATGTAGGCACCTACTACTTCATCAACAATCAACATCACGGTTATGGGCCAACTGCACAAAATTCTTTTCATCGAATTCCATTTGCTAGGCTGCACACTGTTAGTCAAACAGTTGGTCACAAGCATTACAGGGTATCTCTATCCTTGGATCTTTTTTTTCATGGTTTTGGTTTATCCACAAACCCACACTTCATCGAAGTCCATTTGCTAGACCGCACACTCTCAATATCACAGTTGGTCACAAGCATTACAGGGTATCTCTATCCTCGGATCTTCGTTCATCATGGCTATGGGTTAACTACACAAAACTCTTCTCTTCGATGGCTCTTCATATTCAACAAAGGCTTCTCAGGAGGGAACTTCACGCAATGGGGACCATTGCTTCTTAAGGAGGGAGGAATGATCCGAATGGAAAACGACATCCACCCATGTTATCCATCCACCCATGCAATTTACCCATGGTATTGCAAATGGCATCGACCCATGGTATTTATTCACCTATGGTATTGTAAGTGAAATCTATCCATGATATTCATTAACCCATGGTATGTTTCCACCCATGGTATTCATCCACACATGGAATTTACCCATGGTATTGTAAGTGGTATCTACCCATGGTATTGACCCATGGTATCTACCCATGGTATTGTAACTCAAAAAAAAAGGCTATAAATAACAAGCCTCACTTTGTAAAAGGACATATGGTCCACCACAATGTAGCTTCTACAGTTATTCTCTTTTTTAATAAAACAAGTTTCTTTGTGGTTTTATTTGTTCTGTGTTCTCTCTTTTTTCTAGCATTCTAATTTTGCAGATCTTGTCCAATCCATTTCAACCTTTTAGATTTTGAGGGCCTCCCCCCAAGATCCAAATCAGCAGACGAAGTGAAGAGGCTGCAAAATGTATCAATGTTTCTTTTCCTTGCTTTTCAGACACATTCTTCCACACAACACCTCTTCCTAACACCCATTAAAAATACACTTGATTGAATATTCGATAATTAATATATAATTCACAAATGTGAAAAGTAAAGACCACAACATTGTGGATGAAATTTTTTGTTACACTGCAAATTAAAGTTTATATTCCTAGCTTTGTACACCCATTCTTCCACACAACACTACTTGTCCATACACATTAAAAAGACACTGAATTTAATATTTTATAATAATAAGAAGTATTTAATCCACAAATGTGAAATCACAAATGCACATAGTATTCATAAACTTTAAATACCAAGATTCGTTATTTATAGTTTACAAACCACTCTCTGTAGTCTTAAATTGACCATCCTTATGACTCTGTTACATTAAGAATTCAATTTTTTGTTCCTATTTAAATTAATTTCGTGTTTGCAGAATAAAGTTTCCTCTGCACCCCCATTCTTTTGCACACACCCCGTTCTCTGCGCATGATTCATGTCACACACATTCACAACTCTATGCAACTATTATGCTACACAACTAAATCTATAAAAGTTTTAAATGGAAAAGAGCTTAAAATGAAATAATAAGAGATAAATGCATTAGCAATATCTATCTTGTCGTCAATGTTAGAGTAGTTACCGAAGGAATTTCCCACCACTCTCCCGATGATGCCATAATTTACACAATTACATTACTATTAGTTTAATAATAGTAATGTACCGAGGTGCAGACGAAGTACGGAGGTCACACAATGTATCAACATTTATTTTCCTTGCTTTGCACACATGTTCTCCCACACAACACCTCTTCCTCACACGCATTAAAAATACACTTAATTGAATATTCGATAATTAGTATTTAATTCACAAATGTAAGAAGTCAAAACAGGTGTGTGAAAGAAATTTTTCAACAGGAAATTTATGTAGAAGACCACAACATTGCAGATGAGAGTTTATGTTACACTACGAATTAAAGTTTTTGTTCCTTGCTCTGTGCATATGTTCTCCCACACAACAATACTTGTTCACACACATTAAAAATATAATTACTCAACATTTTTTAAAATATTTGGTTAAATTTGCAAAAACCCGGCAAAATAATGCAGAGTTAACACACTTTGACCGCAAGGTGAATGCTATAATCAGTGGGCCAGGAAACGACTAATAATAAAAACACACTTAATATTGCATAATAATAATAATAATAAATATTTAATCCATAAATGTGAAATCACAAATACACATAGTATTCATAACCTTGAATACCAAGATTTGTTATTTCAAGTTTACAAAATGTTCTTTCTAGTTGTGCATGTTACATTACGGATTAAATTTTTGTTTCTAGCTAAATTAATTTTGTGTCTGCGGAATAAAGTTCGGTATACACTCTCGTTCTCTCGCACATATTTTGTATTCTGCACATCCTTCATTTTGCACAAGTTCATAGCTCTATGCAATTGTTTCCCACACAACTATATCGATAAAAGTTTAAAATGGAAAAAAGTTTAATATGAAATAATAAAAGATAAACACACAAGTAATACATGTCTTGTTGGCAGTATCAAAGAATTAACCAAAGAACCCCCAGTAAAGGACCAGCTAAGAGCATTTTGTCAATTAGTGTCACAACATTCATTGATGGAATGGTTACTTACAAAATTAGCCTTTTTTTTATAAATGATTTTTCAAGCCATTAATAAATACCAAAAATAAATCGCTCTCCACCAAAGAAATTATGTTATGTTGCATCAAGAATCGCTTAGCAAATAAAAAATAAACAATAGGATTTCCATAAATTAAAAATTTATTTTTGAATTTACAAAAAATAAAAATATTTAACATTTTCCAAAAACTTTAATTAAAATTAAATAAACTCAATAACAAAATACAAAATCAACGCACTTGGACAACAAAAACCTGTAGCATAATGTTTATTAAATACCTTTGAAACAATAACATTAATTTCAATTAACCCAAGTACCAACACTTACAACCTGCATATTGAAATATTGAAAATGCCATAGTCATTGGTGTGCACAAATAAAGTCTATTGAATTGTACGCAATGATTAGTGTTTGGAATTTATATATTTTATTTATTTTTATCTGAAAATACAAATAACATATAAAACATGATCTAGTTGTACAAAGACCATTAATGTTTGCTTTCCATAACTATTATTGCTTTCCATAACTATTATCGTAACAAGATTAACATGATTGACTTGAATGTGTTGAAACAATCATTTAATATATAAAAACACATTACTTTATAGATGCTCTGACATTGACACTTACGAAGTGAATGATTATATCATTTTTGGATTGTTTGTGAGATGTATGCAAAATTCAATTTTTTTATAAATTAAATTGAAAATTAAAAATTATTACTATTGTTTTTAAATGCAAAACCTTTTTTCATCATTTATAAAAACACATTTATATATATATATATATATATAAAAGTTTAAAGTTAATATATATGTAAAGACTTTATCAATGAGTCTATTCACCTTTTCAGAGTTTTTAAATTTATTTTATTAAAGGGTAATAGTGAGTTAGACATTTTTTTTTTAATTTATTAAGTTTTGATTAGTAGGTGGAGATAGTATAATTGAAATTGAGTTTGATTCTTAATTATTTTTATGTTTGATTAAAAATTATAGCTTGAGTGAGCTTAATGGTTAAGAGCATGTCTTTTTTCTTAAGAGTTCATAGGTTCAAAACCAAAGGGGTGTAGAGTATGTATGCCTTCGTAGACTTAGCTGTCAAATAGTTGTGCGGAGGTGGATCTCTTGTCCCACAAACAAGGGCGAAGCTTAGGTGGGTCTCTTGTCCCACAAACAAGGGCGAAGCTTATTTCCCAGGCTATCCAGCCATAAATGCGTGGGGGCAGTAAATGCCCACATGCCCATCTTTGGATGGTGTATCTGCTTTAATTCTACGGTGGGCATTTTCTGCCACCGCGCATTTATGGCTGGATAGCCTTGGAAATAAGCTTTGCCACAAACAAGGGGGTCTTATACACCAATTTGGTGTCTGGCTTGGCCATGACCTTAAAATTGGTTAAAATTGGATAATAATAATAATAAAGATTCACTGCATAAAATTAACATTTGATTAAAAAAAAAAAAAAAAAATTATTTTATTTTTCATACATTTAATTAGGTGTAATGTGATGAATCTTATTTTACTAAATATTAAAAAAAATAGGATTTAATAGAAAACTTGGTTATTATGACCATTTGAGTGCCTAACATAAAATGCTATGAAAATGGTTACTTCCATACCCACATCTTCACATAATTTGTATATTGTTTCCTTTTCATTAACTCTCTCATGGTTGATCTCTCAAACATTCCAATATTTGAAGATATGGATTGAGAGGAGCTATTGTAGTGAGACACCAATTATGTGAGCAATAGGCACTAAAATTCAAGTGCAATTTAATTGCATTACTACAAAACCATCCCTATTAATAGAGCATACTCCTTATGATGGGTTTTCTCATGTCTATGCAATTTAGATAAGTTCTCCAGTTAGAAATAAGATTCTCATTTTTTTTTAAGAAGTCTTTGGATTTCAAATCTATCATGAAATATAGTGTTCCATTAATAAAGAAATGAAAGCTATGAAAGCTATCTAGTGATCCTAAACACTAAATACTCCTATCTAAATTTCAATCCAAACAAAAATAATTCATTAAAAAATCAATAATACTTTCACATAGGTGATCATTTACCCACAAAAAAAAAAGAGAGACCCAAAGATACTTGAAATTACCATAATCATATAAAAGCAAAACACGATCGAAGTGCATCCAAGCAAACTCTCAAAGTGTGTCCAAATGCCTAGACCAACTAAGAAGGAACTTATTTATACTTAATTCAATTCCTCTCCCAAATAAAATTCACAAACCACTTCATATCCAATAAATTTACTGTAAAATCATAATCCCAAATAAAATTCATGAATCACTTCACATCCAATAAATTTACTATAAAATCATTTAAAATAAATATCTAAAACTCGTAAACTACTTATTAAGATACCCAACAAAATTAGTATAAGTCCATCCTTCCAATCTCAACAAAAGTAAATCTCATTATCTTAATTGCCTACATTTTTATGATCTTTTGTACTTCAAAAAGACTTACTCAAAGCAATAAGGAGTAACTTGTTTAAGCAATCCATTAATATTAATTTATTTGGATGAACTCATTTACATTTCATTACTTGACCTACCAAAAATTAAAATTATAAATTTTAATGCTAATTTATTTGGATTAACTCATTTACATTTCATTAGTTGATACTTGAAAGACATACCAAAAACTAAAATTATAAACTTTGAAAATTTACTCAGCGTCTTTTAGCTATAAGGCACATCATCCAATCTGCTTGAAACCGCAGAAACTACCCGGAGCGAAAAACCTCGTGTGATCTCAATCTTATTTATTGCATGGCACCCCATCTATTGCAAAAATGTTAGACCAACCTTCCCTTAGTATTTCCAAAACATTTTCATTCATGTCCTCCATTCTCTACAAGTTATAAATAAAATCTATAAATTCAAGCTTGCATAGTTGTCAATTTTGTGTCAAAAAATAGTTTAATTTATTCTCTTTCTCTTTATCAACACTACTTCGATTCCATCTCCACAGTTACATAGGAAAATGCTTTGGACCTTGCACAATGTATATGAATATTGGAAACATTGAAGATTTGGTTGATATGGAACTCTTTTTCTGGTCAATAACATACATTTTCAGTTATTAGATTTAAAGATGAAGTAAATTTGGAGTGCTTGTGTATAATATTTGTTTGTATTATAGGAGTATGTTTCTCACTTAATATCTTCTAATTTGATAATCTTATTCTAGGTGGAATCTCTTATTTATAGAAAAAAATAATGTAGTTTCCTACCATCTCTGGAAAGAAGGGGTATTGCAAAAATAAATTTGGAAAATTCAAGGGATCATTGATGACCAACATATATATACCAACAATTTGAGATTCATTAGTAGTTGACTTTTAAGTCATTGGGCAACAATTCTTTTGTGAGCACTATATTCTTTTTAGTAAGAATCGGAAAAATGTAAATACCATTGTCTTGTAAATTTTTCTTAAAGAAAATAGTTTTAGTCACTCTTAAGTTAATTTCTTTTATATATGTAAAAATTATAATTTTGTTATTGTGATAATGAAATTCCCGCTTTTTTGTAATTAATTTAAGGAAAATTAAAACCAGTTGTATCCTCCTAAACATGTTCTATGCCCATGTCAAACTTACGTTTTCCAAATTAAGGTAGTTTGTTTGCATTAAAAATTTGACAACAATGAGTAGAAAATGTAAATGTTGTTGTGTTGTAATTTTGTATCAATGAAAACTATTTTAGGTCCGTCTCAAGTCAATTTTTTCTATACATGTAAAAAATATAATTTCATTATTATGATAATGATATTGTGGCTTTTTTGCAGTTTTTTTGGCGAAATTTAAAAAGAGGTGCAACCTTCTAAACATGTTTTATGCCTATGTCAAGTCTTCATTTGATCCCCGTATTTTCATTTGATTCAAATTTTTGTGATATTTTAGGTTTTCCAAACTGAGGTAGTTTGCTTGGATTAAAAATTCTACAATGAGTGAGCCTAATGGTTAAGAGCATGTGTTTCCTCCTAAGAGGCCACAGGTTCAAAGCTAGAGGGGGTAGAATATGTATGTCTTTGTAGAATTAGCAGTCAAATCGTTGCGTGGAGGTAGGTCCTTTGTCCCACAAACAAAGGGGTATCATACACCAATTTGGTGTCTGGCTTGGCCGTGACCTTAAAATTGGATAATAATAATATGGTTTGGATGTCTCTTTCATACAATAATAAAAACTTAGAGTGTGATGATTAATAGATTACAATAGGCCATATATTTATCATCTTAGATTTTATACCAATGTGGCCAATTTTTCTCTATTTAATACTAGTAACCTGAGGTCTCAATGCTAAGAAATGTAGTGATATTCTAATGGGGCACATTTTCCTTACAATTGGATTAATTTCTAATTTTTAGTTATTTGTTAAATTGTTAAATTTTTAAATTTGGATCTTAATATCCATGAAAAGTTAAAGTTGATGTCTATACTATGAATGAGGGCATGAACTTTTGTGCTAAATTATTGCAAATTTATGATTTCATGTCACATTGTCATTGGATGATTCTTGTCTCTACAAAACATAGATTATAGACTTCTAAACTGAATTCTAGGTTTAAATTATGAATTGCGTCTATAGTTACAAGAGAGGGGCTTCAGTGTGAATATTTGGTTTCCTCAGTACCCACACATAATGATTCTTGTCTTTTCAAAATATGGATTGTGGGTTTCCAAGTCATCATCTCCTTGGATTCTTGCAAATGAACATTCTTTCATGAAGAATTACTACCAAAACAATCCATTGTCCAATCTAGATAGTCATTCACAGGTGCAGCTTGTTCTGTTGGAAACTTCCATCTTATTGCCATGCAACATATATAAAATTAATCTTTATAAAGTATAATATCAATTTTTTTTTAATTGTAAATTTTATTAATATAAACTATTAAAGTATAATATCAATTTTTTTTTAATTGTGAATTTTACTAATATAAACTATTGATAAAATATTTATATCTTTATTATTTTTTACTTTAATTTAATTATATTTAAACTAAGTAAAAAAACTAATTACTATATAACATTTATTAATTACTATATATTTGTGTATACATATCATAAATGGTTCATTTCAACTAGTTAAAAAAAATAATTTACCCTCAACTATAAGAATTTGATGTGGTCATTACCTTTTATAAAATTACAAAGTAACAAGAATGAAAGACTACTTAGCGTTACATGTTCCCACCAAATGACAATAACAAAGGTGGTGGTTCACTAGAACTCCACATTTTCAATACAATTTTGAAAAAAATTGAATGCAACCCTATGAGTGAAGCGATAGGAACCTTCCAAAACCAAAATTCAAGGAAAAATATATATTCCCTTGCGTCAAAGCGAAGGAACCTGCCAAAACCAAAATTGAAGGATAATATATATTCCCGTGCATCAAAACATGTAAAATATTTCATATGAGGTGAGGACACTTTAATAATCATTATGACTCTCTATCACGGTAAATAATCTTATGGGTTTTATAAATGCATATTTTTTATTCATAATTATTAAAGTTAGTAAATTATTTTATATGTTTTTAAGATTATAAAATTATTATTATTATTAAAATGAAATATGATATAATGGGTATAACTATAAGAATAATAACAATTTAAGTTAATATGCATTAAGTTATAATAAATTAATCAATAAACAATAATATATATATATATATATATTAATTAATTAATTGATTAATATAATAGTATTAAATAATTAAAGTTTTTTTTGGTAAAAATTACATGATAAAGAATGTTGTTGATGATGAATCACAGTGGTTGGTTCGAAAAGCCTCAGCAACTTTCTTTGCCATAAGATTTTTTACCAAAAGAACTCTAAATATGTACAATAAATCACAGAAACAAAAAATCTAAAAGTATTAAATAAATTGAAATTATTTTTTATAAATTAAAATGTTTTTTTAATATATAATGAAATATAAAGTTATCAACCAAAATATATATTTTTAGTTTTTTAATTATATTAAAAATAAAATAATAAATGTCAACATTATTAAAACAACAAATTATTATAAATTTTAGTGATTTCAAGAGAATGTAAACATTAACATTCCAAACATTTAAAATATATAAACATAAACTTTATCCAAAAAATTATAAATTTTGTTTTATCCTTATATGGTTTTTTTGAATTATAAGTTTTGATTGAATATAGAAAAAAAATATTTTCCTAAAAAGTTAAAATATATGATTATAGTTTTGTTTGAACTTTGCTTCTTTACTAAGATTGTATTTTTACATGTTTTAGAATACTTTTGTTTTATGATCAAATATCTTTCTTTTTTTCAAATACATTTTATGGTTTATAATTAAAAAATATATATATTACATTTTCACTATACCAATAAAATAAAATAAATATTAAATTATTCTTCAAAATAATATAAAATGTCTTTTTACTATTATATATCTCATTAACTCAATTATATATAGTATTATAGGATTAGTATTACATTTAATTTAACATAAATGATAATTCTATTGTATTACATATATTCATTTTATCATGAATA
Organism: Pinus albicaulis; assembly: GCA_034641835.2. Lineage (NCBI taxonomy): Eukaryota > Viridiplantae > Streptophyta > Pinopsida > Pinales > Pinaceae > Pinus > Pinus albicaulis. Next base: position 786,726,434 of record CM076570.1, on the reverse strand, counting down.
TTTAAACTGACATAAAAAGGGGGAACCCCTCCTTCTTGTGCTCTGCCATCAACCTCTGGCCCAAACAAGAGTTGAGTTTGGTCATCACTCAAATTGACCGTGTCTGTAATCTCCCCTATATTTAACACTTTCAGGACCTGAGATTTGTAGACATTTTTTGTTGATCAATTCAGTGAGAGGGATAGAAATCTTTACCTTCGCAAGTTCGCTCTCAATACTGAAGGGAGTTTGATTTCTCATTGGGTTTGCCATATCAATCCTTTCAGCCTCTATTCTTTGGGTAACTTCAGTCTGTTTGCTTGTACTGGGGATGCCCTTTTAAGGGTTTTTGGTAGGAACACCTACTGATTTCTTGACATTGTTCTCTATCTTTTTTATTTTCTAAATTATTTAAATTTTTCTTAGTTTTTTCAGTTGTTTTCTTGGCTTCAGATTCATATACTTTCTCGGTAGATTTTTCTGAATTCCCTTTATTTGAATTGTCCAAATTATTTTTTCTCCTTAAGTTGTACTGTATGTGGACTTCCATAATGGCATCCTCAAAACCTAGTTTGTATTCATCAGATTCTTCGGGCCCGAGGTCGGCTTGGGCTAGTGAAAACCAGTCCTACTCTTCTTCAGTGAGGAAGACATGATCCTCTTCATTGATTCCCATCATATTTATATGATTTTCCTCCTCTTCCTCCATTATCCCTTCATTATCATCAATTTAATTTTCTTGAAAGGGAGGCCTGATCTGCTGATAAGGACCCCTTTTCTCTCACTGCCTAATTTGTGGAGGGTTTCTTCTTGGGTTTTGATTTCTGTTTTGGGGCGCTGGTTGATTGTCTATGGGTATTTCTCTTTCATTCAAACTCATCCTCTCCATCATCCTTTCCATAGTCCTTACCAAGTTATCAATCTTGGCATCAGATGTAGAAGCTATAGGCTATTCTCTTATGGTGACTCTTCTCTCGGTCCTCATCCTAGCCTTTTTAGATAACAAGTTAGCTTCTACACTCACAAAATTCTTCTGCATTTCCTCTAAGGTTGATGAGTCTCTTTCCCTAAGATGATAGGCCATGTCTTGGTCAAATCCATCTGGGAATTTAAGAAGAAATATCCCTTTGGATGTTCTCATATTAGTAGGGAGTGTGTTATATAAGTTGTTAAATTTAGGATAGTATTATTGCACACTCTCTTTGGGGGATATTTTGATATTTTCATACTCTGATAGAACCTACAGTGGTTTTTTCTTGAATTCCCACCTATTGATAAAATTTTGGTGAAAAGTAGGGAGGTCATGGATACTATTAGTAGTTAGATCCTTAAACCATTTCCTGACTTCATCTTCTAAACTCTGGGAAAACATTCTCAACTTGAAACTGGCATCATCAATTTCTTGCAAGACGAAACTGTCATTCATCTTATCAATGTGTTGTTGGGTTGTCATAGGACCATTGCTGTCAAACTAGGGAATCTTGGACTGGTAGTCTTGGGGAATAGGGGGTAAAGGGACTAGTAGCACCAATGGTCATATATGGCTTCCATGATTGGTGGAGGTGGTGGAGGAAGACGAATGGTGGATGAAGTAGGATGGGTAGAGGTATGAAAAATGGATGGATCAAAAACTGTAAGGTCAGTCCAATTCTGAGATTTGGTTCTGAATAGACCTAGTTCGAAATGAAAATCAAATTGAATGTCTTGCAAAGTGACAAAGCTATCAGGTAAGGAGATAGATCTATGAAGAACCCTGCTACTGGTTGGACTTTCCGTTATGGGAAATTTCCTCAATATTTTCTCAGGATTATCTACGATAGGAGGGGGATTTGGATCTAGATGGGATCTAGTGGATATTATTTTGGGAGCCAGAACTTAGCTCAAAATCACGGACAACTGATTATTGAATATTAGAAGAAACCAATCTTTAAAAGAAATTTGTATCATTCATTTCTTTTTAGCTGGGGTTTACTGAATTCGGATGAAAATTGAAAATTTTCAGTTATGGTCCCCAGTATGGTCGCCAATATGTTATCACTCTATAATTTATAATATTGGCAAGACTAAATTATAAATAACAACATCAAAACCACTTGAATCCCAAGATATAGCCCTCCTAGACTTAGAGAGGGATCTCTCTATAAGATTTAGTTTTGTTTGCGTTTACTGATATTAGGCTAGTTAAATTGAGTGTGGGAGTTGTTTTTATTTGATTGTTCATGGTTGGATTTAAGGGGGGTTTCTTTAAACAGTTTCCATTGGGCTATGGAGTCAAAATAGGCTGGGTGTACACATCAAATTTCAGAGCAAATGCAAGGCAAGCTAGCTGCGAATACTGGTGTCTATAGCTGAGTGGAATTTATGGGATGGGGAAAAGTGCTTTCAGTAATGACTTAAGAGAAAATAATAATTCTTAAAACATACATCAGAAGAAAACATTGAAATGGTAAAGACAGCCAGAATTAAGGTACTCTGAAACAACAAATCTTAATCTAACCTTCTTTCTTTATAAATAGAATTATAAATGAAACACATGAAATGATTACAGTGGGTAAACATTAAACATGAATAAGGAAAAAAATCAGCAGGACTACACAACACATGAATCTTGCAGACTGATCTCTTTATTGATGCTCCATCTTGAAAAAGTACGAATAATTGCAATGAAAAGTTCTTACAAAACCAGCGTCCAACCCTTGTTATAGAATGAAAAATTATATTTGAACTATTTGTACCGACTTGCCGTTATTGAAAGTGAAATCAGTTCGTTTACTATAAGAGTAACTAAAAATGGGTTTGCGCGTCTCATGCATGGACGCATTGTGACTGTTTTTAGACAGATGTCCGAAGTGGAAGTGGAATTATTCCTTCATTGTAATGACCCTCTCAGCAGGCACCCGACGTCCTTGTGGAGTCGTTATCTTACGTTGTGGTGGTCTGTTGTGCTGGCGGATCTGATACACCGGATGTGCTGACACTAACATTTCACTGGGCCACCAGCCTTGTCACTGAACTGAGTTGTCATCCTTCTTGGAGCCTGCATAGATTTTCCCAACTCTCTGGAGTCAGGATCTTGGTCTTGTTCAGCTTCCTGTAGACTTCATCAATCTTGATGTACTTTACGAATGTTGGTTTCAACTGAAAAATGTGCTTCACCTCATGTTGTATGAAGACATCGTTGCTGATGACTTCATAGAATGCTTTCCCATTCATGGTGTTCTTTATATTTGTGAGCTTGGATGTGTCCTCGGAGATCTCTGTGAGCCTCTTTACATAATCAGTCCTAGGCATCAGTTTATCATTGATGACAAACAAGGAAGGAAAACCTCTTTTGTTCAGTGGCTCGATCCTGTTGAAAAACCTACTCACCCCAATCTCTAGTTGATGGCATCTTTATTCTAGCTATGTGAACATAATATTCTTATTCAACACCCTTTTAACTTCAAGAACAGAGGTTGTTCTGTCAGCCACTTCCAATTGCTCCAATTCATGGCTGCTCCTGGAATTCAGGAATCTGATGATGTTGTTGGCAGTTTGGGGCTTATCTCCAAGTTCCTCATTTGTTTTCTCAATGGAAACCTTCACTACATTAATTAGATTCCTTTGTTCAAAAATTATATGAATTGAGGGCCATATATAATTTACAGACTCAATTATATCTAACCATATGATTTTCTTGACTCTTCCCACCATGCTTCCAATTGAGAACTCCTGAAGAGATTTCTGTAAACTTTCATTTAGCTTTTTGCTAATCTGTAACTCTGTGGCATGTGCAGAATATTTCCTTTTGAATTTCTCTTGTAGGTTACTTAGTTGATCCTGCAGCTTTTTAATCTCTGTTGAATGTAAGGACATGCTCTCTATCGCCTTGGCTAATTGCTCAGTACTTTCCCCTGGTGCTCCTGTGGATGTTGTGGCTACTAGGATCACTATGAGAGGAACTTCTTGTAGGGGGATCATGGCCTTAACTGCTTCTTTTGTTGCTCCCTTCACTGCATCCCTTATTTCTTTATTTATTTCTTTGATCATTTAATCCATCTTATCCTCCATTTTCTTGATCTGCTCTATTTGTTCAACAATTAATTTCAACATTTATGCTTTCTGTGTTTCAGTTGCTTCTATCTCCTTGACTCTATCACTAGCATATTAAGCTGCCTCCTCAAAGCAGCTATGTTTGAATTCTTCTCCCTCACAAGGGTTTATGCCACTATTATGTTTGATGGATTGTACGCAAGTTGTATCATTAAATCCTCCAGAGATTTTATCCTTGAATCTTTGTCCATGGCAGAGACCTTTTCCAACTTTAATTGTGACTGTGCATTGGACAAAGTCACCTGTAGTTTTGAGAGGCTCATGGTTGTGCTAGTTAGGGTGGAGGACATCATTTCCCCAGTCTGCTTGTGCATCTCCATCTGGTCTATTGGGTGGATGTTCTTTGCATCAAACTCAAAAGATGTCTTCTTGTCATCTGTTGCACCTTTGGGCTTAGGAATTTGTGCCTCCAAGAATGCCATCCTCATTCTTCCCTTCTCAGAGTCAAAGGCTGATAAGAGTCTACTGTGGGAGTTGCATGTTTTCTTCCAAAACTAATTGCAGGTGTTGGTCTTGAGAACCTCATTCCTTCTCTTGATCTCCCTAAATGTGTCATAGATGTGGGAGTTTGCACATTATGCTGTTGGAATGGCACGGTCGCAGAGGATGTGGAGAGGATCAGGTGGCCACCTGCTAGAGATGAACTTGGTGAATCCCTAATTGTGATGACAACTTACTAGTTTTTCTCATTGCCTTGGTCAAGGCCCATTCTGATCCTGGCTCTCTTCTTATATTTCATTTTGAACTCCTTAGTGGAGGAATCGATGTCCATGTTTGTTTGATCCTACCTGGTCCTCTTACTTCCTATTTCCTTTTCATGCTCCTTTCCTTTGTCATCTTGAACTCCTGCTGCCTTCCTCTCTTGCGGAGTTGGTGTTTAGATTCCTGAAGTAGAGATGACCTACTCTTCAGCCTCTTGGAGTGTGTCTGCCACCCATTCTTCTTGCTTCATGTACTTCTCTATCTCCAATTTGTGGATATGAATGTAGGGTGTGGACTTGTTTTCCACCCTCTTCTTGGAGACGGTCCCCATTAGATCGTAGGACCAGGTGAAACTGTGTGTGAATTTCATCTCTTTTAGTATTTTATCTGCCTCTTCCCCTATTGCCCTGTTGTTGCAGATGAATGGGCCGATTTGGGATTTGATCCTGAATTGTGACTTCTTCTTGGCCGAAACAAAATGCACCTCATCATCATCTATCATTTTTATGATATACTCAAGGGAAAAGATCCTCATGGAGAGGCATTTGGGTAGTTTATAGGGGGCCAATTCATTACCATAAACCATGATCTCCGTGTAGTTTTGGTAGAGATACCAGTCTGTTGTCCTGATTTGGTTTGTCAACTGCATCACTTTCTTGATTTCCTCCCTGACCCTGGGCTCTGTGGTGCTGCTGAGTGCACTGATTGTTGGATGAAAAAATAGGTCTACAAAGCTCTTGTATGAATAGTCTTCCTGCTCCTTTCTCAATAGATTTGTCCAAAAAATGACAGGTTGGGATTAAGAGTCATCATCTTGCTTTATCATGTCAAATTCGAACTTGCTGGATTGAAAACAGGTAAACATGTACACCAACACATAGGTGTATTTGAATACCCCTTCTGTTTGAAATTTCAAGAACTAATCGTGGATTGCATCAGCAATGAACTGAGCATAATTAAACTTAACAATGGGCTTGGAATCTACAGAGAGGATAGACAAGAAACCAATTATGGCTTCATCTATCCACCGATCATTATGATAACCTAAAAAATAAGATACGGTAGTGACAATGTGCTTGGTCCTTTCTGGGAAGGTGGATGATGGATATTGGGGATTTGTGGTAGGCATTGGTGCATTGGGAGTCATGAAAAGCTCCAAGGTTTTGGCCCTGTTGGCAAAATCTAATCCTTGGTATAGTCCTATAAGGGCCTCATATGAAAAAGAGACAGTGTTCTCAACAATGGGGGCCTGCAACATCTCTTGAATGGATGGGGCATTTACATAAAACAAAATCTCTCCTGTAGAATTCACTATGGCTCTTTGTTTAATGTCATAGCAAGACTGACATTTCCTAATTAGCTCAGGACAGCTATGGTTTCTAGGGAAGATTTAATGTGAAGTCTTGGTCTCCCACAGGCTAATATCATCTGCTTCGTCAAGGAGCTTATCCTCAAGCCAGCAGTAGAAATCAAACAAGTCGAGGTCTGACTCCGTCTTATGGATCTTGTAGTCACTGTCGGCCAAGGGAATATGGTCTAAGTCTACCTAGGGGTAGACCATGGGATTGAAAGGTTGTTGATCTTCCTTGGGAGGCATGATTTTCTTTTTCACTCTCAGTTTCACCTTCAATGGAGAATGGGCTACAAGAGAAGGGGAATAGAGAAGGGGAAACGGTATGAATTGATACTGAGGAAGGGGTAAGACCGAAGGGGATTGAGATCAGAAATGAATTAGCTGAAACAATAACTGTAACCAGGCTCACAAAGCACTCATTGTTCCTTATTTGATGTGAAATTCACCCTTCGGCCAAGGTGGTTGGTCGTGATCTCCTCTGCAGTTGTCTGTAAATATCACAATATGTAGTAATTCAATAGTAATAGCAATGTAAACTTTGGCGCCATGGTGAATTAGTGTTTTAACATGTGGCTGGAGGGTAACCATTGAGTTGGCACGGGTCTGTTAGATAACGGCCCGACCATTCATGGCGCAACGATGCTATGGGTGGGCGGGGATATGACGGGGCTAAGTGGACATGTGATGGAGGACATGGCGCGGCGACATTAGCAACGGTCACAAAGCGACAACGGTTTGGAGGACAACAGAAACAACTTTTCGAAGGGGCGCTCAGGTGGTAAGCGGTAATAGAGGGGGGGTGGGGGTGCGAAACTATGGGATTGTGAAACATGGAGGAGTAGGCGATAATGGATACATCCCATTCTAAACCCCCCCCCCCCCTTCCCCCCCTTGTTAACGTCCGGCGGCTACGGGGGGGCCGAAATGGATTGAGGGCCGTCGATGGCGAGGTGAGGGGCGGAGATGGAGGGTAAGGTGGGAGGTGTTTAGCGTTGAGGGGATGTGTGACGTGGCAAGGAGGTGGGACCTGACGGTTATCACAAATCGCACATTAGCGGATTTAGTTATGAGCAGTAGAGGTAAACGTTAAAACCTGTGATGTGCAAAGTGCGGGGAGAGGGAGGTGACATGGTGGAATGGGCCCCACGGCCATCGCAAATCACACATCGGCGGATTTAGTTATGAGCACTAGAGGTAAACCTTAAAACTTGCGATGTGAAAAGTGTGGGGAGAGGGAGGTGACGTGGCAGGGAGGGGCCCACGGATATCGCAAATCGTAAATCGGCGGGTTAGTTATAAGTGATGGAGGTAAGTGCTAAGATTTGCGAAGTGCGGGCAGAGGGAGGTGACGTGGCGGAATGGGCCCCACGGCTATCGTAAATCGCACATCGGCGGATTTAGTTATGAGCAGTGGAGGTAAATGTTTAAACTTGTGAAGTGCGAAGTGTGGGGAGAGGGGGTGACGTTGTAAGGAGGTGGGACCCAATGACATCGCAAATCGCAAATCGGGCAATTTAGTGGTGATCGAAGGATTTTGTGAAATGAATGAAATGGAAAGGAATTTTTGTGATTTGGTCGATGAGAATTGCGATTTGGTGCTTGGCGGGACTTGCACAGGGCTAAGGATAAAATGGATTCTGCCTTAAAGGATTTTGAAGTCCCCATTTCACCTTTTCCTTTCGTTTCTTCCTCCTTTGCATATCTACCTACCCGAACTACTCATATAACATTTTTTCTTCCTTTGTAGGGTGCATTTAGACTTGCAGACCTTGAACATTTTCTTTTAAAATCCTAACATAACCCCTATCCCTTATTTCTCCTATTGCTTAAGATTAAGTTGTTGAACCATTCTCATTTTCTACCTATCTACTGATAAGCCAAGATTAAACAGTTTGGCAAATCTTTATTTTCTAACCTATCAATAGAAATTGAAAACTGTCCAATCATGATTAAACTGTATGACTGGACAAACCTATGTAAAGAGTATTGGCATTTGAACTTGCAACACTTTCAGTTTTATTTCTTTTTTAGGGTTCTTATTTCTTTTTTCCTTTTTTTTTTTCTTTCCATTTTTTCTTTTTCTTTTTCTCTATTAACACTATTACCGATGAAATAGGTAACCACACTGTTACCTACTTTTTTTTGGTAGCATAAAAAGCACCCGATTTTGAAAAGTGGTGATGCAAAATCACCCCTTTTTTTTGTGCACATTTTTGACACTCTAATATTTTTATTTATGAAGTAGGAATATTTGTTTTAAAATGTTAGTGATTTTCATGCTAATTTTGAAACGTATTGATGCAGCATCAAATATTTTTTTTAGAGCGGTGATTTTCATGTTAATCTTGAAACGTATTGATGCAGCATCAACCTTTTTTTTTAGAGTGGTGATTTTCATGTTGGTAATAAAACACAAAACTTAGATAAAAATTATATATATATATAAACAATAAAAAACCAATAAAAATTTAAAAAAAAAAACAAAATTAACTCGTAAAAATAAAAAAATTTAAACAAAAATAAATAAATAAAAACAAAAAAAAACAAAAATATTTGAAAATTATATCAAAAGAAATGACAAAATTTGAAAAAAAAAACGCATAATTTAAAGAAAAAAAACAAAAATTAACCAAAAAAAAAAAACATCAAAAACATTTTTTTCTAAATTATTAAAAAAAACCATATAATTATAATAATAAAAAAAAAAAATTACAAAATTAAAATTTAGATTAAAAAAATAAAATACAAAAAAGAAAAAATTTAATTTAAAATTTAAATTAAAAAAATATTAATAATAAGAAAAAAATACAAATTTTAAAATTAACAAAAAAAAAAAACAAAATTTAAAATTGAAAAAGAAAATTAAAATAAAATAAAATAAACTATCATTAAAAAAACAAAAAAAAAATGAAAAAACCACATGCAAATAATTAAAAAACAAATATCCATAATTTTTTTTTTTAAATGAAACAATTTATAAATTTTAAAAATGAAAAACTAAATAAACTAAAAGATTAAAAAAAAAAAATTAAATTAAATTAAAATTTAATAAATTTAATAAATAAATTTTGAATTTTAAAAAATAATTAATCTAAAATATTAAATTTAAATAATAATAATAATAATAATAATAATTAATTTTTTGAAATTAAAAAAAAAAAAATTAAAAACAAAAAAGAAAAAAAATCAAATTTAAAAAAAGAAAATTTAAAAAAAAGAAAAAAAGAAAAAAGAGGTTACGAATTAAAATTTAAAAAGAAATAATAATAATTAAATAATAATAATAATAATAAAATAAAATTTAAAAAGAAAACTAAAAAAACAAATATTAAAAAAAATAAAAATAAAAAAAAATCAAATTTAAAAATAAATAAATAAATAAATAAAAATAAAAATAAAAATTATTATTAAAAAAAAAAATTTGATCGTGGTGGCGCCGCCAATCGGCCTACCGCCTAGGTGGCGGTGGAGGCCGATTCCGAGAATCGGCCCGGAATCACCCTCCCGCCGGGCAGATTCTCGGAATTGCCCTCCCTCAGTGGGGGGTGATTCTGGGAATTGGCCTCCCGCGGCGGGAGGGCGATTCCAGGAATCAACCTCTGCCGCTACCTGAGCGGGTGGTCGATTGACGTCACCACCACGATAAAAAAATTCTTTTTATTTTTATTTTTTTATTTTTTATTTTTTATTTATTTTTTATTTTTATTTTTTATATTTGAAATTTAATTTTTTTTTTTTTTTTTAATTATTTTTTTTCTAAATTTTTATTTTTTATAATTTCTTTCTTTTTTTAACTTGTATTTTTTTTTAATTTAATATTTTAATTTTGTTTTTTTGTTTTTAATATAATTTCTATATATTTTGAAATTTTAATCTTTAAATTTTTATATTTTTTTTTATTTTAATTTTTTTTCTTAAATTTTAGGTTTTTTTTAATGTTTGAATTAAAATTTTTCTTTTGTTTTTATTTTTATTTTTTTATTCCTATATATTTTTAAATTTTAAGCTTTAAAATGTTTTTATTTTTTAAATTTATTTTTTTCTTAAATTTTAGGTTTTTTTTTAAATGTTTGAATTTTAAAAATTAAAAAATGTTTTTTCTAATTTTAAAAATGTAAAAAATATGACACAATTTTTTTTTTTGTTATTCCAACATCAACTTGTTTTGTTTTGAGGGTGTTTTTTCAATCCTTTTTTCAAGAAACAATTTTGTTTTTAGTATAATTTTATAAAATGTTGAAATTTGACTTTCAAAAAAAACCAAGTGCGTTCTGGAATACACTTTTTTTGTTTTTGGGGTGTTTTTTTCATGTTTTTTGAGTCTTTTTGGGCTAGAGTTCCCGTTTTGAGGTCAGGTTACCTATTTCATCAGTAACAATGTTTATTTTTTATACCCTCTTTTCTTTTTCTTTTTTCATTTTTCCTTTTTATTTGAAATCATTTGAATTTTGAAAAGCCTTTCAATAATGAAAACCTTGCACGAAATATGAAGTATCCAGTCACCTTAAGATCCTATAATTTATAGGGTACTAACACCGCAATTGTTCTCCCGCATAGCTAAATCTATAAAATATTTAAATGGAAAAGAGCTTAAAATGAAATAAAAAGAGATAAATGCAATAGAAATACATGTCTTGTTGTTAGTGGCAGAACACTAATCGAAGAAACACCCCACCTCTTTACCCAATGATTCTAGAACTTAGGCGATTACATTACTATTAGTTTAATAATAGTAATGTACCGAGGTGCAGAGGAAGTGAAGAGGCTGCAAAATGTATCAATGTTTCTTTTTCTTGCTTTGCAGACACATTCTTCCACACAACACCTCTTCCTAACACGCATTAAAAATACACTTGATTGAATATTCGATAATTAATATATAATTCACAAATGTAAGAAGTAAGAATGAACGTGCAAAATAAATTTTCCAATGGGAAATTTAAGCAAAAGACCACAACATTGTGGATGAAATTTTTTGTTACACTGCAAATTAATGTTTATATTCCTAGCTTTGTACACCCATTCTCCCACACACCACTACTTGTCCATACACATTAAAAAGACACTGAATTTAATATTTCATAATAATAAGAAGTATTTAATCCACAAATGTGAAATCACAAATGCACATAGTATTCATAAAATTTAAATACCAAGATTTGTTATTTATAGTTTACAAACCACTCTTTCTAGTCTTAAATTGACCATCCTTATGAGTCTGTTACATTAAGAATTCAAGTTTTTGTTCCTATTTAAATTAATTTCCTGTTTGGAGAATAAATTTTCCTCTGCACCCCCATTCTCCTACACACACCCCGTTCTCTGCGTATCATTCATGTCGCACACATTCACAGCCCTATGCAACTATTCTACTGCACAACTAAATCTGTAAAAGTTTTAAATGGAAAAGAGCTTAAAATGAAATAATAAGAGATAAACACACTAGCAATATCTATCTTATTGTCAATGTCAAAGCACTTACCGAAGGAATTTCCCACCACTCTTCCGATGATGCCATAATTTATGCAATTGCATTACTATTAGTTTAATAATAGTAATGTATCGAGGTGAAGACGAAGTAAGGAGGTCACACAATGTGTCAACATTTATTGTCCTTACTTTGCACACATGTTCTCCCACACAACACCTCTTCCTCGCACGCATTAAAAATACACTTAATTAAATATTCGATAATTATTATTTAATTCACAAATGTAAGAAGTCAGAACATGTGTGCAGAAGAAATTTTCCAATAGGAAATTTATGCAGAAGACCACAACATTGTGGATGAGAGTTTATGTTACTTTACGAATTAAAGTTTTTGTTCATTGCTCTGCGCATGTATTCTCCCACACAACAATACTTGTTCACACACATTAAAAATAGAAAGACTCAACATTTTTTAAAATATTTGGTTAAATTTGCAAAAACTCGGCAAAATAATATAGAGTCAACACACTTTGACTGCAAGGTGAATGCTATAATTGGTGGTGAGGAAAAGACTAATAATAAAAATACACTTAATATTGCATAATAATAATAATAAATATTTAATCCATAAATGTGAAATCACAAATACACATAGTATTCATAACCTTGAATAATAAGATTTGTTATTTCAAGTTTACAAAATGTTATTTCTAGTTGTGCATGCTACATTACGGATTAAAATTTGTGTTTCTAGCTAAATTAATTTCGTGTCTGCGGAATAAAGTTCTGTATACATTCTCGTTCTTTCACACATATTTTGTCTTCTGCACATCCTTCATTTTGCATAAGTTCATAGCTCTATGCAATTGTTTTCCCACACAACTAAATTGATAAAAGTTTAAAATGGAAAAAACTTTAATATGAAATAATAAAAGATAAACACACAAGTAATACATGTCTTGTTGGCAGTCACAGGGACTTCACTCAATGAACCTCTGACCTATCGCGTGTGTTCGTGGTATATTAAACAATACCCTTAATTTGTGTACATATTGGAAAATACCCCTAAAAATCACATTATTTAACCCCCTACCAATACGAACCCAATACACCTTCCTAATTCAAAAACCCCCTACTTCCACTAAATATTGTAGGTATCCATTTTTTTCTTAACATTTTTTATACCCTTTTATATTTTTTCATTGACTTTGAGATCCATTTTTTATATTTGCCAATATAAAACCCATTTACCCCCTATACATCCCCAATATATTATGTCATTTTTTCCTTAATATATATCCCTCAATATGAACCCACGTGGTATGGTATTGCTCCCTCAGTGAAGCCCCTGTGTTGGCAGTATCAAAGAACTAACCAAAACCAAAGAACCCCCAATAAAGGACCAGCTAAGAGAATTTTGTCAATTAGTGTCACAACACTTATTGATGGAATGGTTACTTACAAAATTAGCCTTTTTTTATAAATAATTTTTCAGGCCATTGATAAATACCAAAAATAAATAACCCTCCACCAAGGAAATTATATTATATTACATCATGGCTCGCTTAGAAAATAAAAAATAAAAAATAAGATTTCCAGAAATTAAAAATTTATTTTTAAATTTACAGAAAAATAAAAATATTAACATTTTCTGAAAACTTTAATTAAAATTACATTAACTCAATAACATAATACAAAATCAACACACTTTCGACAACAAAACCTGTAGCATAATGTTTATTAAATACCTTTGAAACAATAACATTAATTTCAATTAACGCAAGTACCAACACTTAGAAACAAAACCTTATATATAAAATCTAAATCCCACATTGGGATTTAGAGAGATGCGAGTTCTTGCTATTGAATATCAACAACATCATGTCAAAATCAATGTCTGTATTAAAGGTGAGATGTTCTTTCTGACTGCACTATTAGACTCAGGAGCAGATGTAAATATATTTAACAAGAAAGCTATCCCCTCAAGATATTGGGTTTTAGACTCAAGAAGAATAATAGGGTTAGGAGAGAAAACCCTAGATTATGAAGTTCCTCAAGTTGCTGTTTGTTTTGATACACATTGCATTAATCTTAAGTTTGCAGTAGGAGATATCCCAGTTGACTGCATCTTAGGTAATGTTTTTCTTGCAGCAGTAGAACCCCATGGCTCTATCAGAATGGAGAATAATAGAGCAGGGTATTTTATTACTGTGCCTACCTCTAATGGGAAAACCAAAAGAATAAATATGTCTTATGTTTCAAATCCCAGAGTTTCCACAATGGTACAGGCAATGCAGGAACTAAAGAAGGCTGAGAATAAACTTGCTGAGCTCAAGGACTTAAAATCCACAATCCATATAGAAGTTCAATTGAGCTCTCCAGAAGTTCAGAGAAAGATCTCTGAAATAAAAACAGTTTTAGAAAATGAATGCTGCTCAGAAGAACCTAATGCATTTTGGCATAGGAAGCAGCATAGTGTAGAGCTGCCATACAAGGATGAATATATCGGTAGACCTTGCAAGTCCAGAGCAATCCCAATGAACAAAGAATATAGGGACCTCTGTGAGAAATAAATAAATTAGCGGTTACAAAGAAAGCTGATCAGAGAATCTAGCAGTCCTTGGAACTGCTACGAATTCTATGTAAATAAAAGATCAGAACAGATAAAAGGTATCCCAAGGCTTGTAATAAATTATAAGCCCCTGAATTCTGTTCTTGCAGATGACACCTATCCAATTCCCCACAAAGGAGATCTATTGGGAAGGATCTCAGGTGCCAAAATATTTTCTAAGTTTGATTTAAAGTCTGGTTTTTGGCAAGTAGCTATTGCTGAAAAAGATAAATTGAAGACTGCCTTCAGTATTCTGGCCAGACATTATGAGTGGAATGTCATGCCCTTCGCCCTAAAGAATGCCCCGTCTAAATTTCAGAGAGTCGTGGACTCTATCTTCAAGCCTTATGCTGATTGGCTCCTTGTATATATTGATGACATTCTAATATTTTCTAAGAATCTCCAAGACCACTTCAAACATATCAAAATTTTTATGAATTTGGTCAAACAAAACGGTATGGTGCTTAGCAAGAAGAAAATGGAACTCTTCTAGACCTCCATTAAATTTTTAGGGCACACAATCAGAAATGGTTAGATTTCTCTCCAAAGCCACGCAATGGAATTTGTTGATAAATTCCCAGTTGTTATCTTAGATAAAACTCAGTTGCAAAGATTTATGGGATGTTTAAATTATGTTGGCAATTTTTATAAAGATTGTGCTGTAGATAGAGCTCTGCTAAATCAGAGATTGAAAAAGAATCCTTCACCTTGGTCTGATGAACATACAGAAGCAATCAGACAAATACAAGCCAAGGTAAGGAGCCTTCCTATATTATATGTTGCTGATGAGAATTTTTTCAAAATTGTTGAATCAGATGCCAGTGACATCGGTTGGGGAGGTGTACTAAAGAAAAAGCCAGATGAGAAAGATAGTAAAGAAAAAGAACAGATAGTTCAGTTTGCCTCTGGAACTTGGAGTAAGTTAGAAAAGAATTACTCTACAATAGAAAAAGAGGTAAACGCTGCATGGAAATGTGTCGATAAATTTTCTTTACATGTGTCGATAAATTTTCATAATTACTTGCCAGATTTTCTCAGCCGGGAGTACATCCAGCACCAAGAACAAAAAGACCAAGTCATGGTTATTGTGATAGAATGGGACCAGGCACACCAGAGAGAAGTCCTCAAGACTATTCCAGATGACAAAGATTGGGCCACATACAGAAATGAGTGGAAGCCTACCTGGCAGCTCTGGAATACAAAAGTACTTGATGCAAATCTTCAAAATCACACAGATATCCAACATCTTGTACCAGAAAGGAAAATGTACCCCAAAGGTAGTAGATGGATACACGATATGGTGTATTCAAGGAGCATGCTGGCCTCTTTCCAAGCTGAAGAATCCCTATCTAATGATTTCATGGATATTTCTGTCACCTGCACAGGAGGAAGTGATAGACATAAAATCTATTACAAGAACTTGGCCATAAACAGAACAAGAGAACCTGCATGGACATGGACCCTGCATGGTGGGACCTTATGAATAAAGATGGTAGACATGAAACTCATTATACCAAGGTCAAATTTGGTGCCACATGGATCATGCAAGGAAATCAACAACCAGGTTGGCTACGCAATTGGTGGAAAGATTATGGATTGAATGCAACTGCCATGGATCCTGTGTTTTATGAAAATTTCTATCATAGCCAATGTGATTGGTGTATCAATGAAGGAATTGGCGAATGTATCCATGCACCATAATTCTCCAAAGTTAGAAATCTGCTTCAAATAGATGATTCATTGATCCTAATGCAACATATGAGACAACATAACTATTGGATAGTGATGACCAAAACCAAACACCAAATCATTTTAAATAAGCCAATGATTGTAAGGAGAATTTATACTAAAGCTTGGGATGAAAATTATAAATATAGATTCTCGGGGATAAAAATCCTTGATGATCCTCCTGAAAGCAGTAGTGGTTCTTGTGGACTCCACTGACCAAAAGTCTCCACAATGTACTGTCACCCAGACACGGGTTTAATGTGACCGGATTTTCCCAAGGGCTTTTTCCGGTTAAAAAAGCATCCTCAATGTAAATAAACCATGATAGTTTTCTCGTGGGCCTTCTGTACAAAAAGGCATCCACTTTGTATATAGTACACACACTCACATGATAGAGTCCGAATGAAGGAATCTCTGTGCGGATGTCACTTCGGTGTTACCCGAAAACAATGATTCCTCTTCCACGTCATAGTCCTTAGTAGATCCGAATTGATTGCTTGTCCCCCCTCTCATCCTATATAAAGATGGTAAGGCTCATTCTTTCGGCATCGTTGGTTGATCAAGTCTTAGAGTCATTTGAGTTTTTGTGTGTTTGGAGTCGGACTCTGAGTTCTTCCTGCTCTGCATCTACGAGTTCAATCTCGATCTGCTTGCATCACGAAGATCAGTCTCAAGTCTAGATTTTGATCTGAGAAGCTTGCGCATCAGGGTGTATAAACCTGGTGTCAACCTAAAGTGGCCAGATCATTAGGCTGAGTCTGTATATTTGTGTGTTATAATATTTCTTAGACATAGTCTGTTATCAGCTAGGAAGCCTCCAGTAAGCTCTCTCATTCATTGAGAAGCCAAGTCTGGTAAATGCTGAAACAATCAATCTCTGAAAAGAAAATTGAGTCCATCCGATCAATGTAATGAGATTTTTATGAAATCAATAAAGAGAAAACCTTTCCTCATTTGAGTACTTGTCACTCTGAGCTAGTTTATTGTCTATTGAGGTAGTATTTGTCTCTTTCATATTCAATTGAGGTTTGCCAGAGGTTCACCAGAAGTTCGCTAAACCACCCAGGGACGCCAAGGTTGTTGAAGGCAGGAGGCCATGTTAAAGCCGTTAGTGCGAGACAGTGGGAGTAGGTTCGTGTATGGGTTCGTGTAAAGGAGTTTGAGAGACCAAAGACAAAGAAGAAACTCAACAAGGCCAGTCAGCATGTTGAAAATGACATAGTCATTGGTGTGCACAAATAAAGTCTATTGAATTGTACGCAATGATAGTGTTTGGAATTATATATTTTATTTATTTTTATCTGAAAATACAAATAACATATAAAACATGATCTAGTTGTACAAAGACCATTAATGTTTGCTTTCCATAACTATTATTGTAACAAGATTAACATGATTGAAACAATTATTTAATATATAAAAATAAACAATACTTTATAAATGCTCTGACATTGACACTTAACGAAGTGAATGGTTATATCATTTTTGGATCATTTGTGAGATGTATGCAAAATTCAATTTTTTTATAAATTAAATTGAAAATTAAAAATTATTATTATTATTTTTAAATGTAAAATCTTTTTCATCATTTATAAAAACACATTGATATATAGAAAAGTTTAAAGTTAATATATATGTGAAGGCTTTATCAATGAGTCTATTCACCTTTTCAGAGTTTTTAAATTTATTTTATTAAAGGGTAATAGTGAGTTAGACCCAAAAAAAAAAAAAAAACAAAAACTTTTTTTTGGGAAATTTATTAAGTTTTGATTAGTAGGTGAAGATAGTACAATCTAAATTGAGTTTGATTCTTAATTATTTTTATGTTTAATTAAAAATTATAGTTTGAGTGAGCTTAATGGTTAAGAGCATGTGTTTCCTTCTAACAGGTCATAGTTTCAAATCCAGAGGGGGTAGAGTATGTATGCCTTCATAGACTTAGCAATCAAATCACTGTGCGGAGGTAGGTCCCTTGTCCCACAAACAAGGGTGAAGCTTATTTCCCAAGCTATCCCACAAACAAGGGTGAAGCTTATTTCCCAGGCTATGTAGCCATAAATACCTGGGGGTAGTAAATGCCCACCGCTGGATGGTGTAACTGCTTTAATCCCACAAACAAGGGTGAAGCTTATTTCCCAAGCTATCCCACAAACAAGGGTGAAGCTTATTTCCCAGGCTATGCAGCCATAAATGCATGGGGGTAGTAAATGCCCACCGCTGGATGGTTTAACTGCTTTAATCCTACGGTGGACATTTTCTACCCCCATGCATTTATGGCTAGATAGCCTTGGAAATAAGCTTTGCCACAAACAAGGGGGTCTCATATTGCCTTAGCCGTGACCTTAGAATTGGATAATAATAATAATAAAGATTGACTATATAAAATTAACATTTCATAATAATAATAATAAAATTACTTTTTAAAATAATTTATTTTATTTTTCATGCATTTGATTGGGTGTAATGTGATCAATCTTATTTTACTAAATATTAAAAAAACTAGGATTTAATAAAAAACTTGGTTATTATGACTTTTTGAGTGCCAAACATAAAAAAGCTATGAAAATGGTTACTTCCATATCCACATCTTCACATAATTTGTATATTGTTTCCTCTTCATCAACTCTCTCATGGTTGATCTCTCAAACATTCCAATATTTGAAGATATGGATTGAGAGGAGCTATTGTAATGAGACACCAATTATGTGAGCAAGAAGCACTCAACTTCAAGTGCAATTTAATTGCATTACTACAAAACCATCCCTATCAATAGAGCATACTCCTTATGATGGGTTTTCTCATGCCTATGCAATTTAGATAAGTTTTCTGGTTAGAAATAAGATTCTCATTTTTTTTTAAGAAGTCTTTGGATTTCAAATCTACATGGAATATAGTTCTTCCTTAATAAAAAAAGGAAAGCTATGGAAGTTATCCAGTGATCCTAAAGACTAAATACTCCTATCTAAATTTCAATCCAATAAAAAATAATTCATTAAAAAATCAATAATACGTTCACATAGGTGATCATTTACCCACACAAAAGAGAGGCCCAAAAATACTTGAAAGTGCCATAATCATATAAAAGCAAAACACGATCAAAATGCATCCAAGCAAATCCCCAAAATGTGTCAAAGTGCCTAGACCAACTAAGAAGGAATTTATTTATACTTAATTCAATTCCTATCCCAAATAAAATTCACAAACCACTTCATATCCAATAAATTTACTATAAAATCATTTAAAATAAATATCTATAACTAGTAAACTACTTATTAAAATACCCAACAAAATTAATATAAGTCCATCCTTCCAATCTCAACCAAAGTAAATCTCATTATCTTAATTGCCTACATTTTTATGATCTTTTGTACTTCAAAAAGTCTTACTCAAAGCAATATGGAGTAACTTGTTTAAACAATCCATTAATATTAATTTATTTGGATGAACTCATTTACATTTCATTACCTGACATACCAAAAATTAAAATTATAAACTTTAATTTTAATTTATTTGGATTAACTCATTTACATTTCATTAGTTGATACTTGAAAGACATACCAAAAACTAAAATTATAAACTTTGAAAATTTACTCAGCGTCTTTTAGCTATAAGGCACATCATCCAATCTGCTTGAAACCGCAGAAACTACCCGGAGCGAAAAACCTCGTGTGATCTCAATCTTATTTATTGCATGGGACCCCATCTATTGCAAAAATGTTAGACCAACCTTCCCTTAGTATTTCCAAAACATTTTCATTCATGTCCTCCATTCTCTACAAGTTATAAATAAAATCTATAAATTCAAGCTTGCACAGTTGTCATTTTTGTGTCAAAAAATAGTTTAATTTATTCTCTTTTTCTTTATCA
Organism: Pinus albicaulis; assembly: GCA_034641835.2. Taxonomy (NCBI): domain Eukaryota; kingdom Viridiplantae; phylum Streptophyta; class Pinopsida; order Pinales; family Pinaceae; genus Pinus; species Pinus albicaulis. The sequence goes on along the minus strand of CM076570.1, from coordinate 786,706,671 downwards.
ACACTTCTTCGATTCCATCTCCACAGTTACATAGGAAAATGCTTTGGACCTTGCACAATGTATATGAATATTGGAAACATTGAAGATTTGGTTGATATGGAACTCTTTTTCTGGTCAATAACATACATTTTCAGTTATTAGCTTTAAAGATGAAGTAAATTTGGAGTGCTGGTGTATAATATTTGTTTGTATTATAGGAGTATGTTTCTCACTTAATCTAATTTGACAATTTTATTCTAGGTGGAATCTCTTATTTATAGAAAAAAATAATGTAGTTTCCTACCATCTCTGGAAAGAAGGGGTATTGCAAAAATAAATTTGGAAAATTCAAGGGATCATGGATGACCAACATATATATACCAACAATTTTGAGATTCATTAGTAGTTGACTTTTAAGTCATTGGACAACAATTATTTTGTGAGCACTATATTCTTTTTAGTAAGAATCGGAAAAATGTAAATACCGTTGTCTTGTAATTTTTTCTTAAAGAAAATAGTTTTAGTCACTCTTAAGTAGTCACTCTTAAGTTAATTTCTTTTATTTATGTAAAAATTATAATTTTGTTATTGTGATAATGAAATTCCTGCTTTTTTGTAATTAATTTAAGGAAAATTAAAAACAGTTGTATCCTCCTAAACATGTTCTATGCCCATGTCAAACTTACGTTTTCCAAATTAAAAGTTTGTTTGCATTAAAAATTTGACAACAATGAGTAGAAAATGTAAATGTTGTTGTGTTGTAATTTTGTATCAATGAAAACAATTTTAGGTTCGTCTCAAGTCAATTTTTTCTATACATGTAAAAAATATAATTTCATTATTATGATAATGATATTGTGGCTTTTTTGCAGTTTTTTTGGCGAAATTTAAAAAGAGGTGCAACCTTCTAAACATGTTTTATGTCTATGTCAAGTCTTCATTTGATCCCCGTATTTTCATTTGATTCAAATTTTTGTGATATTTTACGTTTTCCAAACTAAGGTAGTTTGCTTGGATTAAAAATTCTACAATGAGTGAGCCTAATGGTTAAGAGCATGTGTTTCCTCCTAAGAGGCCACAGGTTCAAAGCTAGAGGGGGTAGAATATGTATGTCTTTGTAGAATTAGCAGTCAAATCGTTGCGTGGAGGTAGGTCCTTTGTCCCACAAACAAAGGGGTATCATACACCAATTTGGTGTCTGGCTTGGCCGTGACCTTAAAATTGGATAATAATAATATGGTTTGGATGTCTCTTTCATACAATAATAAAAACTTAGAGTGTGATGATTAATAGATTACAATAGGCCATATATTTATCATCTTAGATTTTATACCAATGTGGCCAATTTTTCTCTATTTAATACTAGTAACCTGAGGTCTCAATGCTAAGAAATGTAGTGATATTTTAATGGGGCACATTTTCCTTACAATTGGATTAATTTCTAATTTTTAGTTATTTGTTAAATTGTTAAATTTTAAAATTTGAATCTTAATATCCATGAAAAATTAAAGTTGATGTCGATACTATGAATCAGGGAATGAACTTTTGTGCTAAATTATTGCAAATTTATGATTTCATGTCACATTGTTATTGGATGATTCTTTTCTCTACAAAACATAGATTATTGACTTATAAACTAAATTCCAGGTTTAAATTATGAATTGCGTCTATAGTTACAAGAGAGAGGCTTCAGTGTGAATATTTGGTTTCCTCAGTACCCACACATAATGATTCTTGTCTTCGCAAAATATGGGTTGTGGGTTTCCAAGTCATCATTTCCTTGGATTCTTGCAAATGAACAATATTTCATGAAGAATTACTGCCAAAACAATCCATTGTCCAATCTAGATAGTCATTCACAGGTGCAGCTTGTTCTGTTGGAAGCTTCCATCTTATTGTCATGCAACATATATAAAATTGATCTTTATAAAATATAGTATCAAATTATTTTTAATTGTGATTTTTATTAATATAAATTATTAATGAAATATTTATATCTTTATTATTTTTTACTTTAATGAACTATATTTAAACTAAGTAAAATAAACTAATTACAATATAGCATTTACTAATTACTATATATACATATCATAAATGGTTCATTTCAACTAGTTAAAAAAAAAAAAAAAATTAACCTCAACCATAAGAATTTGATGTGGTCATTACCTTTTATAAAATTACAAAATAAAAGATTAGTGTTACATGTTCCCATAAATGACAATAGCAAAGGTGGTGGTTCACTAGAACTCCACATTTTCAATACAATTTTGAAAAAATTTGAATGCAACCCTATGAGTGAAGCGATAGGAACCTTCCAAAAACCAAAATTCAAGGAATAATATATATTCCCTTGCGTCAAAGCGAAGGAACCTGCCAAAACCAAAATTGAAGGATAATATATATTCCCTTGCATCAAAACATGTAAAATATTTCATATGAGGTGAGGACGCTTTAATAATCATTATGACTCTCTATCACGGGAAATAATCTTATGGGTTTTATACATGCATATTTTTCATTCATAATTATTAAAGTTGGTAAATTATTTTATATGTTTTTAAGATTATAAAATTATTATTATTAATAAAATGAAATATGATATAATGGGTATAACTATAAGAATAATAACAATTTAACAATTTAAGTTAATATGCATCAAGTTATAATAAAATTAATCAATAAACAATAAAATTAATATATAGTTATTTATTTATTATTTTTTTACATCATATATATTGTTTTTAAAATATAATTTTTTTGGGGAAATCACATAATAAATTTCAGAATCGACGCGACGTTTCGAAGTACCAACTGTAATTCATCATCGCGTCGATTCTGAAATTTATTATGTGATTTCCCGGAAAAGTTATATTTTTAAAATCATATATATTGATCAATTATATTAATTAATTGATTAATATAATAGTATTAAATAATTAAAGTTTTTTTGGTAAAAATCACATGATAAGATGAAGAACCATACTGATTGGTTCGAAAAGCGTCAGCAACTTTCTTTGTCATGTGATTTTTTACCGAAAGAACTCTAAATATATACAATAAATCACAGAAACCAAAAATATAAAAGTATTAAATAAATTGAAAGTATTTTTTATAAATTAATTTTTTTTTAATATATAATTAAATATAAAGTTATCAACCAAAATATATATTTTTGGTTTTTTAATTATAATAAAAATAAAATAATAAATGTCAACATTAATAAAACAACAAATTATTATAAGTTTTAGTGATTTCAAGAGAATGTATACATCAACATTCCAAACATTTAAAATATATAGACATAAACTTTATCCAAAAAATTATAAATTTTGTTTTATCCTTATATGGTTTTTTTGAATTATAAATTTTGATTGAATAGAGAAAAAAAATATTTTCCTAAAAAGTTAAAACATATGATTATTGTTTTGTTTGAACTTTGCTTCTTTACTAAGATTGTATTTTTACATGTTTTAGAATATTTTTGTTTTATGATGAAATATCTTTCCTCTTTTCAAATACATTTTATGGTCCATAATTAAAATAAATAAATATTACATTTTCACTATACCAATAAAATAAAATAAAATATTAAATTATTATTCAAAATAATATAAAATGTCTTTTTACTATTATATATCTCATTAACATAATTATATATAATATTATATGATTAATATTACATTTAATTTAACATAAATGATAATTCTATTATATTACATATATCACATTAAAACAAATTGGAGTATAAATTATTATAAATTTTAGTGTATAAATTATTATAATAGTGATTTCAAGATATTGTAAACATCATTATTACAAATATTTAAAATATATAAACATAAACTTTATCTAAACAGTTATAAATTTGGTTTAGTTCCCATATATTATTATATTGGTTTTTTTTTTTTTTTTAATTATAAATTTTGATTGAATATAGAAAAAAAAACACTTTCCTAAGAAATTGAAACATATAGTTATAATTTTGTTTGAACTTTGCTTCTTTACTAAGATTCCATTCTTATGAATCTTATATGTTGCTTCTTTACTAAGATTGCATTCTTGCATGCTTCGAAATACTTTTGTTTTATGATCAATGTACAATTATCTTTCAAATATTTTAAAAGTTGTTATTATATATATATATATATATAATATTTTTATTATACCAATAAAATAAAATAAAATATTAAATTATTATTAAAAATAATATAAAATAAGTTTTTAAATTTTATTTTTCAATATAACTTATTAAATCAATTATATATAATACTATATAATTAATATTACATTTATTTAAAAAAAAATGATAATTCTATTGTATTACATATATCACATTAATTCAATTATATATAATATTGTAAGATACTGCCGGACTATAATATTATAAAATTAATACTGCATTTAATTTAACAAAAATGATAATTCTATTGTATTACATATATTGCATTTAAATTAATAAAATATTTCAAAATTATTTCTTTCTCTATCTTCCATTTATAAATAAATTATATCAAAATATTATAATAAAATGCCTACTTCTTTCTGAAGTTTCCAACATTTTTCCTCATTTTGTATTTATTATAAATAAATAAATATCGACGTGGTCACATTTTAAAAAAGGAGGACGAACTCTACCTGGACATAATTTCCCCTATACGAAGTCACTTGGTCATTTCGGCATTGACCAAGGAAAGAAAAAGTAAAGCTAAAAAAGGTTACGCTGACCAAAAAGCAGAAGCAAGTTTCACACGTTCAAGGTATCCCCTGTTACTCAACCAAATGGTTTGTGGTGGTTGATGTCCCCACCACCTCTCTCCCCCACATTATAAATTCTGATTATATGCAGTTTGGAAGGCATAATTGCATTGTATAGGCACATTAAGGCATTGTGATCAACATGGGTTTATTCACAAATTTGTTTCTTGTAACTCTACTCTTCTCTGTATGCATGTGCTTCTCTCAACAGGCCCACGTTTACCGTCTCTACCCCAAATATCCACCAGCTGATGATGAAGAAGGAGCCTCCAAGGCCTCCTTTGTGAGCCGAGACACTAACAGGATTGGCAGAAGGTTGCAAGCCGATCGAACTGCAATCTTTCGTCTCACAGGGAACGTCGTCCCATCTGGGTAATCTTGAAGCAATCAGAATTTCATTCTCAGTTCTGAATTCATGGTTTGTTTTAGAATATGCAACTGAGTATGGTGGATTTGCAGGTTGTATTTTGTTAATATGTCACTTGGGAATCCTCCAAAGCCATACTATCTGGATGTTGACACTGGTAGTGATCTCACCTGGGTCCAGTGTGATGCTCCCTGCAAGAGTTGTGCCGAGGTATGCAGCTTAGGCCAGTCTAGGCATTGCTCATTTCATTGGAGTAATTTGAGTAGATTGTAGATGCATTCATACAATACATAGTTTAGGTAGCAGACCTATCCACATCCAGACAATGGCCAGTGCTTTGCTGAATTCTGTTTAATTCTCTGATTTTGTGTTCCCTATTTTTTTTATAAGCAAAATTATGAGCCTGATGAGTCTAGGAGTTCATTCTGCATTTTGGGTTGGTAGTAGATCTATCCCACTTGTAGAGACCAGTATTTTGGCGAGTTTCTGTTCCCTGATTTTTAATAAGCCAGGTTATGGGCTTTCTGAGTCTCAGAGTTGGCTTTGCAGTTTGGGTTGTAGGCCCATCACACTTGCTAGCAATCACCAGTACTGTGCCAAGTTTATGTTCCCTGAATAATTTCAATTTATGTTCTCTGATTTGTTATAAGCCAGGTTGCTGAATCTCGGAATTGACTCTGCATTTTGGGTTAGTAGCCCTGGGCCCATGCATTGCTTGCTTTTTATTTATGCATGCATTCCAATCTGGCATTGAGCATGCTGGATTTCTATAAATTCATGGTATTTGAGGTAGAATTCATGGTGCTTGACAGGACCCAATTAATGCATATGAAAATTGTTTTCTACTTGTTAGCATTTGCATCATGGGTTGCATTTGTTGTTTGTTCTGTTAGTTGTCTTTCTGCATTCCTCTCTTGAATATGGCTTTGGCACTTCCTTGATTTACAGTAATGGACGCATTGCAGTTTGAGATAACATGAGACGGTTATGTCTTCTGTGCAGGGATCACATCCGTTGTACAAGCTAAAGAAAAACTCCCTGGTGCCAGGCAAGGATCCTTTATGTGCTGCTGTGCAGGCAGGAAGTGGCCATACTCACAACAACCAACGAGTTTCTCAACAGTGTGATTATGATATTGATTATGCCGATCATAGCTATTCTCTGGGATTCCTTGTTAGAGACAGTGTTTGGGCCTTTCTCACCAATCGAGGTTGGGTGACAGCAAATTCTGTTTTTGGGTATGTGTTGCTTCTTTTAGTTAGTTTGTTTGTGTCAGGTGGAATTCATTTCTTTCAAACTTCTTCTAAAACTATGAAAATTACTGAATTATGGAGTCTGATAATCTTGATTATCCAGAAAATGTCACTCCATATTTTAACAAGGCCCGATAGACCGTCCTGGTGTGGAGGATGTAGAAAAAGAAAATGGAAAAAGTGTTTTAGGTGAACACCTTAGTGGTTGTGATGGGCATAAAAATAAATCGAGGTGATCAGTCATGTTTGTAGATGTTATTTTGTGACAGGTGTGGATATAACCAGCAGGGATCTTTGGCAGTGACACACATGGATGGTGTTTTGGGCCTTGGCAGTGGTATGGCAAGTCTTCCATCTCAATGGGCAAAGCAAGGCCTCATCAAGAATGTGATAGGTCACTGTATTTCTGGAAAAGGACAAGGAGGGGGATACATGTTCTTTGGTGATGATCTTGCATCCATCTCAGCCATGACTTGGGTTCCCATGCTTGGCAAACCATCCACGTAAGATCAAATTAAATCCGCTCTCTGCTATCTGTCTTTTGATTTTAAAGTTCAGAATAATCAAGTAGAATCTTTCTCGACATATTTCTTAAAACTAACCCTCAACGCATAAAAATTTCATCAATATAATAGGCACCAGATCCTAGTTCATCACATACCAGAATTCACGTTTAATTTCAACTTCAAGGAACATAGCATAAATTCACTTCTTAGTCTCACTGAACTGCTAATCTTGAATACTCTGATTCATCAGAGCCTTCTTGTTTTGAATTCATTTGTGCTGATTATTTAATTGACCCAAAAAGTTGTGTAAATTGTATGAGCTCCCGTTTTCTGTCCTTTCACATGCTTCAGTACAAGAATTGTGGAGAGTCTGGATAAGGTTTTTCATCTACAGACTTGATTATATGGATGGGGCAAAATTCCTCCAGATCCACCCCATGGTCATTTTAAGATTCAGAATAGTCACAATGTTGTTCTTCATCTTCATTTTGTGTTCGATTTTACAGACAAACAGTCTTCTAGAGTTTTCAACTTGCTCAGACACATCTACAGTTAATTCCTATAATTCTGGTTTCTATACCCTGAGATACAGCACCAAAAATATTGTCCTTCTTCTTCTCTTTGAAAGTTCGTGTTCCTCCTTTGCATGTGCTATTTGCCTATCTAAACTAGTTTTGATAGTTTTCTCTTGATGTTTGTCCATCCCTTCCTTAAGTCTCCACAACAATCTGTATAGGAAGAGATCTTTGAGGTTATCTAACCCTGCCTTTTCTCTGAGTATTTCTTCCTCTCCATGCTGTCATAGGTCTAAGTTCTAACAGTCCGAGTTGCCCCATGAACAACACTAGCATCTTTTTGAACCCTTGTACAAAAGAGATTTCCATAGCTGAACAACAACGTGGATTATCAAATAGAGATAAAATAGTTACATCAATTTCAAGAGAAGAATAATACCCATAATAGTACATTGAGGTGATAGTATGAACACATAGCTTCTACTTAGAGTTGCACCTTTAGCTTTCCATATGAACCATAGATCTTCCTCTTCTACAATTTATCTACAAATGACTTGGTTTGTATCACATTGTATAATCCCCTCTTTACATCTTTCTCTTTGGTTTTCCTTGAAGGTTACTTCCATGCCCTGGAACAAAAATACTTGAAACACTTTTAAATAGATTAGCATTTCCCAAAATAGATAATGGCACCTTCACTTTTATTACACATTTTATGTGACATATATATTAGCATCTCATTTTCTGTCTAACTATTCTTTAGTGTGGATCAATGTGGAAAAAATCGAAGTCGGGATTAAATCGGCAAGGGTCCAAAAGTTGAAAAACTCGATAAAATCGGGAGTTTTTTGAAAAAGTCAGCAAAATTAAAAAAATACAAAAATATTCATTTTTGGAAACAAAATCCCGATTTTTCAAAAAAATATAAAAAAATCTCACGATGTTTTAGAAAAACTCCCAATTTAATCTCGACTTTTTCAACCGGGAAATAATCGCCAAAAAGTCGGCCGATTAAATCGGCTAGTCCAAAAAATCGGATTTTGTCGATTTAATCGCGACTTTTTCCACACTGGCATTGTGAAAAAACAACTGTTTAAGATCTTAAGCTGGAACTAATGTACAGACACTCGAGTGACAACTGGAAACATGGAATCTAGCTCAATATCCTTCTCTAGGATAGCATGAGGCAAAGGAATGTTTTAAGACATTTGGAAATTGGAACCGTAGATATTTATATCAGAAAGGTCACAAAGAAAAGGAAGAACCTTAATGAATATTAAACCTGCTAAGTTGTATATGAAAAAAACATCTGATTAAGATCTTAAAATGGAACGATTGCACTTGTGTGACAACTAAAAACATGGAATCTAGCCTTTGACAATTTTAAATTTTTTGTTATCAAAACAAGATGAAAGAATGTAGTAAATGATAGTTATAAACAATATCCACAGTGTGGATATTGTTTATAACTATCATTTACTACATTCTTTCATCTTGTTTTGATAACAAAAAATTTAAAATTGTCAAAGGCTAGATTCCATGTTTTTAGTTGTCACACAAGTGCAATCGTTCCATTTTAAGATCTTAATCAGATGTTTTTTTCATATACAACTTAGCAGGTTTAATATTCATTAAGGTTCTTCCTTTTCTTTGTGACCTTTCTGATATAAATATCTACGGTTCCAATTTCCAAATGTCTTAAAACATTCCTTTGCCTCATGCTATCCTAGAGAAGGATATTGAGCTAGATTCCATGTTTCCAGTTGTCACTCGAGTGTCTGTACATTAGTTCCAGCTTAAGATCTTAAACAGTTGTTTTTTCACATGCAAATTAGCAGGTGTAATCTTGATCAAGGTTCTTCTTCTTTGCAACCTTTTTAATATAAATATCTAAGGTTCCAATTTCCAAACATCTTTAAAGGTCATTTGCCTCAGATATCTTAGAGAAGGATACCGACTATTTGGAGTTAGATTATCAGATAAGACGAGGACTATCTTAGGTTATCTCAAATAGGAATAACAATCTGTGAACATTTTTACCTTCATTTCCAAAGGAACTTGAACAATATGATAAAAAATTCATCTTTTACTTCTATAATATACATAATGTAAAATATATGAACAACCCTTGTTGTTTTCAAGCAAGTTGCATTTTTCTCCTTTCATATTATCAGCCATTTCCATGACTCATGTTGTTAATATTTTTAGTCTACCACCTTATACTTGTTAGTTGGTAGCCAATGCATAGTGTTGAATAACTAAATGTTTTATCTCCATGCTGTACACTTAAGAATTAATGCATGCATTTTACTTGCTTAGTTTCCATCTGACCATAAATGATTTGTTATAAACTATAATTCATTCAGGTGACCAAGATGCTTTCTTTTTGAAGTCCTATATGAGGAATAATCAATAGGCATTGTGCAAAATCCCTTTCAAAAGTTGATAGATTCTCTAACTATGTATAGATAACTGCTACCCATTCTGCCTTAACGTCCAATTATGGCTCAAATTACTAAACAAATGTTGTCAACAGGCCTTCCAGTCCATTCCACATTATATGATCTGTTTGTAGATGTAAAACTATGTCCGTTGCAGGATAATTGTTAATCAACTAAGAACCACTTTGTAGGAGATGTATTCGTTTAGAACTTGCAATTATTATTATCATATACCCTATGGCATATTTATTAACAGAAAGATGATGTAAAGAGACATCATTGCAACTGTATTCCTTCAGAAGCATCAACATGAAAACATAAAAGTCCATTCTGTCTAAGTCTTGGAAAAGTACATCACTATCTTAAATATATTTTGATCTGTTCTTGATTCTCAGTCCAGAATTTCCTACAAATTAACTGTATTCTCTGACAAGTATCTTCCCCTCATAAAGCCAGTTTGCTATTTACTTACGGTAGTATCTTGCATTTTAGACTTGGCCACTGAGTTGCATCATATACCTCATAGGGACACTGAGTTGCATCATATACCTCTAGTTAGAAACAACTCCCATGTCCTCTGCTGTAAGAATTAACCTGAAATCCCTTTAAAACAAACTTTCTTGATTTAATTTTTTATTTAAAATAATCTCTGAACTTCTACTAACATACTGTTCTCTTGTTTTACAGAAAACACTATGATGTGGGGTCTGTACAGATGATGTTTGGGAACAAACCCCTTGACAAAGATGGAGATGGAAAAAAGCTAGGAAGAATAATATTTGATAGTGGTAGCTCCTACACATACTTCACAAATCAAGCTTATGGTGCTTTCCTCTCAGCTGTAAGTATCGCAATTTACCCTTCCCTTGTACTATAAGGACTTTGTTTCTTTCTAATAATGCAATGTTGACAGGTTAAAGAAAACCTACCTAGGAAACAGTTGGAGCAAGATTCATCAGACTCATTCCTACCACTTTGTTGGCGAGGGAAAAATAGGTTCAGGTAAATGGCTTTGGTTAAGTTTTGAAATCAAGTGCAAGTTCAACTTCATCAATTCAATGTCCGGCCTATTTAAAGTACACAATATAAAAAACTATGTCCAGAAAGTCAAGTGCATGTTCGGTTTCAACATTTTCATCTTAGCCTTTTTTAGAGTACAAATTAAAAAAACTATGGCCCTTGGAAAGATATTAGTATCTTCAATCTTGAATGCTTCCTGGGTTTTGTGAAATGTATCAGCTCTGTTGCAGAGGCGGCAAAGGCGGCACCATACTTTAAGTTGTTAACACTCAAATTTAGAAGTGCCAGAGAAAAACAGATGAAAATTTTACCAGAAGGTTATTTGGTCATCAGTGTAAGCATGCATAAGCTTTTACATACTCTATGAGAACTGTATTTTACCACTAGATGAGATTGTAACAAAAGATAGCACCAAGGATCAACATTATGAGTCTGCCAAAGAAGATATTGTTGCAGAAGCTATTTATTGATTAAGCTTAACGGTTGCTATGGTAAGAAAAGATTATTGATGAATGAGTTTCAATGCACAGGAAAAAGGTAACATCTGCTCGGGAATATTAAATGGAACTGCAATGGGTAATGTGGACACAAATATTCTTGGAGGTAATGAAACAGCACATTTTTTGCTGCTTTTTGACTGTGTGTTTGTCAGGCTGATTTTTCTCCAAGCATGGCATGAATGACCATGGACGGGCTTGTATCTAGAGCAGTTGAAGCATGTTCTTTATCTACATGTTGGTGATGCTATTAAGATAAAGTAACAAAAGTGTGTTGCATTTTGCAGATATATCTTTGCAAGAGCACCTTGTCATTTATGACAATGAGAAAAACCAGATTGGATGGGCTCATTCAGATTGCCAAAATCCTCCCAAGTTCTGAACCTTCTTCTTTTACATTTGATTCTTATTCTATAGGATTTAGTGCAGTTTTTATTATTTTTTTTACGAATTTGTACATGAAAGAGATATGGTAAGCTGAGAGCTCGTAAGTGACTCTTCCCAAGTACACCATTGATTGCATTTTTTTATTTGTCAAATAAGGGAGTAGTTGCATCTACATTTTTTATGACTTGCATTTTGGGAATCTTTCGTAATTTATACTTAGTACTACATCACCACTTCCTCTTTTTCGTCCCCTGCTATTCCCTCTGATCAAAACACTATCAGTAATGCCCATGTTTTGGAGTTGAATACAGAGAAACTTATTCCCTTTCTTGTCCTTACTTCCTAAATAAACTAAAATGGAAGAGATTGGTGAGGTTGCCTAGATGATATCATTGTACTCATATTTGATGATGTTTAATATAATCTTTGGTTCCACATGAACAGTCATGACACCAAGAATCATTTAGATATTAGAGATATTGATTATATTTCCTAACTTGAATCTTTTCTTTCCTTATCAGATTGACAGATTGTAAACCTCATCAACCACAAAAAAAGTAATCAGAAATGAAAAACCTAAAATTTTTGCGTTGCAATCAAAATACATTTTGCAATCAAAATACATTTTGTAATGTATGTGAAAAGAAGGTACAGAAACTATCTTTGTACAATTAATTACTTGTTAAAGCACTGAAAAGTACACTTAAGAAAGGCAAATTGCATTGAACAGCCCATTAATAGTAAATAGTCTTCTCCAGTAAAGGGATATAGAAACAAAAAGCAAACTTTAATCACACAAAAAGCAGACTTGAATCACATTTAACAACCTATGAAGAAAAATAATATCCTCCAGAAGAAATATATAGCATTAAAAACCTGGAAGGCTACCCAAGCAACCTAAAAGCTGAAAAAAAAACAGACAACTCTTAAATTTTCTTAATTTGCTTCAAGGGAAGCACTCTTCATTACCAAGTTTCGGCAAACAAATATCTAATTGAAACAAGTATAAGTTCGATTTGAGGATTGGGCCTTTCTTTTCAAAATGCGTCCTAAACTTGACCTGAAAAAGTTTAGAAAACTTTTCCTAGAAAAAATAAAAAAATTTAAGAAAAGATACCGGGAAATGTTTCAAGATTTAGACACTCCACTACGGGAAATATGGTTCCCCTGCATGATTCCTGATGGCAAGGATAGAAACTAGACATTAATTAAATATTTATTTTGCCATTTAGAGTAATCACTTAATCTTCAGTTTCTCTTCTAATCAAGTAATAGATCTACGAATCTAACTCTTGAAGTTGGCTGTTTCTGACAGATCTTCCACACAGAGGCGGGTGTTGCAGTCCTCTGAACCTCTTGCTGAACAATTTGTGGCGTTAGAAGATCCCTCGGTGTTTGACAGAAATACATTAGAAGAAGCAATATCATATGATCAAGAACTTGGGAAAGCAGCTTGGTCTTCCTCTTCATATTCACTTCCAGCGTTTGGTATATATCAAGGAAACAGTTGTATGATTCCAGCATGATAAATAGTTGACTGCATTTAAGCAGATTTTCATAAAAGAGAGGAGAGAGCTGCAGAGAAACACAACTGTTTTTGTATTTGATCGCCAGTTTGAAATAAAAGTATTCTAAAGGTGATTTCCCACCTTTTGATAAAAGACCACAATCAAGATAAAGCACTCGTGGGTTCCAAATTGGCTAAAATAACACCTGTGCTGAATCACCATTTAAGGCTTGGTCTGGTAGTGTTTCATTTGTACCAAACTTCATTACCTACACAACAATACAAGTATTATTCTGAATATGCTTTAAGCAATGCTTTCACCAAGTGATCTGTTAGAACTATTAGATGGTTTGTCAAACTATTTCTCAGAATTCTTTTTTAAAATGCATCAAATATTTCATCAGTGAACAAAAGAAAGCACATCATGCAATCCACATTAACAGGCCAAAGCTTGAATGTGAAAGCGTATGCAAGAGACAGCAAATCCTCTTCGGCACCAGCTCCAAGGGAATGTAACTGTTTCTTTGATTTAATGAACCTCAGCTTCTAATTTTGCATGGTACTAGTGCCCAAATAACCTCTAATCTGGAAGTAAGAGCTCGCTTTATGGCCATCTAAGTTCTGTGACAGATTTGTATACGATAGATCCGGAGCAATGATTTCATTTGAAAGCTTTACAGCCCTTCAAAATCCATTTCATAGATCATACAAAAGTAAAACAAAGTTATAAAACCAACTATTTGATCAATCACAACCAACAACAACTCCATAAGCCATTGGAAATTCAACTACAATTAGAGATAAGATTGAATTTATACGTGGAGCAGAGCTTATCCATGCACAAAAATCTTTAATTTTACCATAGGAAGGAATCTATTTTGAATCAATAGCATGTATATTTTTTGGGGCTTCATAATATTTGGTGTTCCAATCCCAAAGACTCCATAATTGAAAGTGGCAATATATGATTTGTAGGATTGGTGTGTTCCAATCCCAAAAACTTCCAAAAAGTTCATAATTGAAAGTGGCATTATATTATTTGTAGACAACTATTGACCAAGCAATTATGTAAGATAAAATCACGATTTTTGAGAGATAAAGAGGAGTATCTTTCCTCTTACTCTAGGTGGAGGTATTTGGGTCTTTGTTAACTACCAATAAAAGTTGTTTGTATTCTTGAGCTTGATGGATTTGTATTCTCCAAGGTTTTCAACAAGTTCTTCTTTTGTTGAGGTATTTTAATCGATTTAACAAAAGAATGAGTGATCTGTAGCTTTACGAATTCATTCATTATGTTATAAGTCATCTTCATCATTGCATTAGGTTGTTCCTTGTATGCTATTCATTAGCTTGATGAAGGATTGAATGAGGAGTATTATTGATTGCTTTTCCTTTATCTACTTGATTTCTAGGCTTGAACCTACTTGGTTGAGCTCTTGTTTGAATGAAATTCTCTTGATTTTTTTATAATTTTCTTGTTCATCATAGTGTTATTGGGTAAAAGCTTGTACGCTCTCTTCACATTGGATGTATTCTAGGGCATTGGATAAGCTTGTACGCTCTCTTCACATTGGATGTATTCTAGGGCATTGGATTCTTGAATTCTTTCATTGGTTGAAGGATATGAGTATTCATGAAGTTCTTCAAAAATGTCATCTTCTTCCAAAATGAATACATTTGGATTTGGTGCACAAAGTGCCCTTGGTCCATGTTCTTTGGGCTTCTAATTTTAATCAATTTGTTCTCTAGAATTCAACATCATCGTTTTTTCTATTTATCATGAGATAAGCTTATCATTTCTCTTGAGACGAGTAATATCATTTTTCATTTGTCTTAGAGTCCAATTGAGTTGCACAATTTCTACCTCTTGTCGCGTTCTCAAAACTTCATCTGAAACATTCCTTATATTCAGAGATTTTCCTTGAAAGATTCCCATTCCAACTCCTTGATCTTGAAAAATACTTTTGGAAATCCTATTTTGTAAAAGTCCTCTTCCTACTACTTGATCTTGGATATATATTGATGAGGAGGAAGGTTCTGAAGGCAATGTCATTTTGGATGTTTGTTTTTGGAGAAGCCCAAGGATGGTTTCTTGGTTAACATTGCTTTCGATCATGTCATTCTCAATTATAGTGGTTTTCCTTGTTGCTTTTTTCTATTGTACAATATGGTAAGATTTAAGAACATGTTTTGCATTTGATGGTATAGCACTAAGGTAACATCCAAATATCACTGAGTCATCCATTCATTGCTCCTTAGGTATTTCTTGCAGGGTCTGAAAGAAGAGGAGATTGAAATTATGAGCCTTTCATTTTTCTCAAGATGGATTTAAGTAAATTTGGTAAGAAGTGTGTGATAAGCAATTGGTCAAGAAAATATTGACATGAATACTTCCCATGTCTCATCAAAAGAAGAGATTATCCTGGTGGGAAGTGAAAGATACCAATCATATGTTGGTCCATAAATGTATGTAGAAAGACTCTAATCATGACATCAATGTGTTGAAATAGATGAATGTTGCATATATTAAGAAACTAATCCAGATGTTTCTTTGGGTCCATTACACCATCACCACTAAAAACAGGAAGAATCTAAGGGAGGAGAATAGGGAAAGGATGAAGATGTTAGAATTTTTTCTTCCTTGGTAGGTTTTTTTTGTCATTTTCTCTATTTGTTCCCCCATCATTATGATGTGCTTCATTTTCTCGTTCTTCCCAATTGGCCATAGTACTTTCCTTTTTTTTCAAGGCCTTAGAAAACAATGGGTCTTTTTGATTGATGCTTTTAAGTTAACTTGAGAAGTATTCGTCTACTTCTTGTTATCAATCATCTAATATCTTTGTGAGACTTCGATGTTTAATAAAAATTCTTTGTCTTTGTATTTATACTAGTATTTTTCTTTGCTAATCTATAATTCTTTCTTGTTGAACGTCAAGCTCTTGCTGATTTTTTGTAGTTTGTAAGACTAAATCATATAATTAATGGAGTACACTCCTTTGGTCTTCAATTCCATTTGGTAATTGGGGTTTTTGTAGATATTTTTGTGTCATAAAAGAATTTGCTGGTCTTATGAAACCAACATTTTGTTTAGCTCCCAAGTGGAGTTTCCAATAGATGTTGAACTTTGGGATTGGCCAAATCTCAAGGATAACATTTGAGGGAATAATATCCCCCCATCATTTTTTAATAGGTGGCACTCCTCTTTAACAAATAATCATACATTTCAAAAATCGAGGAAAATAAAGAAGCCTGAGAGAGGACTAGACCTAAAATACTCAAAGAATACGATACACATTATGTAATGTCCCCAACCACTAGTGAAGCTTATGATGGAGTCCACTAGCCTAACATGGTTCCCTTAGGATAAAGCAGGGATTTTGTTTTAATAAGGGGACTTAATTCATCTAGGGAAACATTATAAAATTCTAAGGGGTGAAAAGGGGACATTTCCTAGGTAAGTGAAAAGTCATTTTAACTTTATAAAGTGAACATATTATAAAGTAATTTTATAAAAGTTAAAAGGTTAAAATGGCGGAAAAAGTGGTGATAAGTTTATAAAAGAGAAAAAGTGAGGAGATTCTCCTCATTCATTCATTTGTGTTTTTTGGGAAAAGAGTTCTTGAAGAGTTTTTGGAGAGAAGTTTAGGGTTTGAAAAACCCTAGCCACCATAGATGGTTTCAATGATGAAACTATCACTCTAATTGGTTCAAGGAGTGAAGTCACTCAGGTTGGAGACAAATCTACGGAAATCCAAGTACTCAAGTCCAAATCTGGCCAAGTTCTTCTTAGGAAGAGGGGTTCAAACCATTGATTAGGAGGTTGTACATTGTGGGTTCTTGAGATCGAAGTTCCACCCAAGAGAGAGCGAGCTTCATTCTATACAGAGGTCGAGTTAGCTCCTATCTTCTTGGTCGAGTTACACTATAGAAATGTGATCAAGCTCATTAACTTACTTGTGGGCTGAGTTATCTAGTTTGTGGGCCAAAATTTGCTACATAAGAAGTTGAGTTTCCTGGTAAAGAGAGGTTGTGTTATTGCTCTTTAATTTTTGGTCGAATGCTCTCAAGATTCTATGTGTATCACTCTTCCATTTGGGCTGAGTTTGAGTTCTACTAAATGAACTAGGATTGATCACAAGGCTGAGCTTGTGGATGGACGTATAGCTATTGAAACGAAGTTAAAACCCTATTCATATCAATGTACTTGACAACTATGTACAAAAACAAACTTTCTAGGTATGTAATTGCTATTCTGGAGCTGATATGCAACACCAAATCACTTACTATATCGACGTATGCGTGTAGGATTATTTATCAAGTTCCAATATGAATTCTTGTGCTATGTAACAATTGTTTACATGATTGTGTGCCATTGTGTTCACTGGTGATGTAATTCTGGGTTATTATCGGTAATAAATGTTCTTCAAACTCTTATCATATAGTGCTTATTAGTGGAGGATTCTTGTTGAGTGTTTTGTTAATGATGAATTGCTATTTGGAGATGTTCATTTAGTTCTGTGTAATTCATTTGGATTTAAATTGTCGAAGAATACACCTACATCCAGTAGTGAACAAATTGTTCGAAGAAATGCCTCACTAAAAATTCCTTCAAAAATTTAGAAATTTTAAAGAAAATTGGAAGCATTCTGAGTTGGTATTTTACAACGGTATCAAATCATGTTCTTGGACAGTTGTGAGGTCTAAGGTAAACTTTCTAGTGATGTCATGACAGAGGAAAGTCCTTTTAGAGGGATAACTTACAAGAGGAAACACTCATATAGAGAACCCACTCCTATTAGAGAAGAAGATATTCCTGATGGTGAGGGTGAAGAAACACCTCAAAGAGAAAAAGGGGTAGAAGAAATACTTGAGATTGAAGCAATGTTTTAAAAAACGGAATCGGTCAGCTACCAGGCCGAGGTAATGACTCCGAATCGGTAATGACTCGGTCGACTCGGTTTCAATGACTCGGTTTTTGTAAAAAATACACTAAATATTAATTTTTTTGTACAAAAACATAAATTTAAAGATTTTTATTCATGTTTCCAAACACAAAGCATTACAATATAGATAAGTCACAAAAAACAACATATGATCAAAGTAGGCTCATGAATATATCCATTATATCAAAATTGCACCTAGTGCACTGTCCAATACAGGATGATGATATAGAGATCAAAACAAAAAACATAGCCAATGTCACAGGTGACTCCTTTCAACAAGACATCAACCCTCTAGAAGGCCTGTGGTAATTCAAAGCATGTAAAGAACCGTGGATTAAACCTACAGTGCTAAGTTCTGTGACCTGATTGAAGAGGGTTTCATTGTGTTTTTCTTCAAATAAGAAAGCATTTGCAATTGAGTCACAATAGCCTTCAGATCGAGTTATTAAGTTCCCTATCTACGTTGAGAATTTAACGTGGATCACTTCACGGCATCTTTGTACATTACTTTGAAGGCTTGATTCTAAGTATAAACAAGGTATTTCTGCCCCTCGTTTGAAGAAATTATGGAGGACTTCTTTGCTCAAGTAGAATTGAAGGGTAGTTTTCTTCTGTTTCTCTTGACAGTGCATCCTTGTTATGAATTTGTTATTCTCATTGTTCCGAAGAAAGTTAAATCCCCTTATCTAAAGAAAAAATCGGCATTTGACATTGTGGTCACTGGACTATGAGGACTTAAAAGGTGACTTCATTTACAACTAGAAGGGTGGTATCCTATCAATGATCGTGAGGAGGACTTGTCCTAGAATTAGAGGCACATCATTATAAAGGACAGTTCTAAGGTCCTCCATAATTTAAGGAAGCCGAGATCTTGTATACATACGTTTGCAAGGTATGAATTGTAGCCTTAAAAAGACAATTAGCGGGCATCCTTTGTCATCTATATCAGTAAAATCAAGGAACCCTATTTTGTGTATAGAAGAAGAGGCTGAGTCCTTATCATTGTTACAATCACACACACACACACACACACAAGTATTATAAGCTAATTCCATCGAAGCCGACTTGTAAATCAATAATTAATATATATTCATGTCTTTGAAGCATTCATAAAAGGTGCCTTGAAGTCAATGAAAATACAAAATGCACTTATGAGAAGGGATGGTCTCTTTAGACATCAATTTGAAAATGATTTTTGAAGAATAGTAAAAGCCCTCCATGATGTCATATTGTTGACTAAGCTGCTCATTATCTAGCAGCTGATGTGATTTTAAGAAGGTTTAGTGGCAACCCTTCATGTGATTCTACTTTTGTCTAGCAGCTGAAGCAAAGGAAGTTCATCTAAGAAAAGTATGTAGCTCCTCTATGTTGGCACCTTTGGATAAAGATGATAGTGCCCTTGAAAGTCTGACAAACAGAAGAAGTGCAAGGCACTTTGAAGCAAATCCCTGTAGCAACTTGTATGAATGTAAAATCAGAGGCATGGTCTCTCTCATAGTATGTGTAATGCATTTATTTATTTTTATTTGTTTTAAGGCTCTTTTGATGGAGGGTTTAATTTGAATAAGAACCCTAGATGGCTCATGGAAAACCCTAGCTCACATATGAAACCCTAATTTTTAGGGTTTGTGGATTCTAGGGTATTTAGATGAGGATGATGTTTTGAATTCCATCCTTCATTAGTGTATTAAAACCCTATATTGTATCTCATGCTTTTATGATCACATATTGTTCTTGGTCATTGTCACTAACATCATGTCATCAAGGTACATAGAGGGATTGGTGCTCTTGATTAAATACAAGTTCCATACCCTAATACATGACAAAATTCGATGGAAACATTGCAATAACCCAATCCTGAAATCCTGAAAAACTGATAAGTCTGCTGGATTTTGAATGAGATCTAAAATTCTACTTTCTCCATATGAAATCCAATGAGGTTGGAATGTCACTTTTACTTTAAGAATTTAACATTACCATGAAGCTGCTCCAAAAAAAAACTCCACAACTCTTTAGAAAACCTAAAAAACCCTAACAGCGAATTAAAATCGAGTTTGAAGTCCACAAAATCGTGTTTTCTGGGCCCACCGGCCGGCTGTTTTGGCTCGGCCTGGTTGACTCGGGCTCGGCCTGGTTGACCGGCTTGTTACCGAGCCGGCCGAGCCGTTACAAAAACCGGCCGGCTCGGTAACAAACCGGCCAACCTGGCTGGTTTTCTACCTGGTCGGACCGGCCAGCCTAATGGCTCGGTCGACCAGGCCTGGTCGGAGTTGAGCCGGCCGTTTTTTAAAACAGAGGATTGAAGAGCTAGACATGGGTGATAAGGAGGAATAAGACTTTAATAGTTTTCTTAAGTAAGTAAATGATTTGGCTAAAGGCCAAAAGGAGATGGTGGATTTGATGAAATAGATGAAAAACAAAGGAACCTCCACCAGAAAGGAGTCAATGAATGGAGAAGGGTCTAAAAATGAAAATGGAAATCAAGCCCATAATACTACACATAGCCATTCACACTCATTTAATAAAAAAAATAGACTCAACATGCCTTAGTTCTTGCATGAGATAGTAGAAGACCAAACAGAGAAGACTAGTCAAAGGATTCCTTATGTAGATTATATGGAGGAGTATATGGCATTAGGATGTGATTTCCAATCTTCCATGAATTTCACTAATTTCTACCACCTTAAGCTGGAGAGTAGGTAGAAAACATTTCAGAATACCTTGAGGAAGAATCATGAGCTACAAAATACATTGGGGAAGGTGACCATCCCTTGCTTTGATGGTCCATCCAACTGTTCACGGGTACATAAATTGGATACATATTTCTAGTTACACTAGATGAGATAGGAGGAGGCTATCAAGCTAGCCACATTGAACTTGGATGGCGAGGCCCATGAGTGGTGGTGCCATGGGTTGGTGACTATGGGTCATAACAGTGTTACCTCATATATTGAGTTCACTCAGAGACTAATTGAGCAATTTGACAGGAAATATCCAGAGCTTCATTTTAGAGAGTTGGCACAACTCAGGAAGACAAACAGTCTGAAGGCTTACATTTCAGAGTTTCAGAGATGGACTATTATGGTTATAGATATCTTAGAGTCCATACTGGTGATTCTATTTGTAGAGTGGATTTCAGAACCTCTACATGGATGGGTCAAATGCTTTAAACCCACCACCCTTCATACGAAAATTAATAAGACCAGGGATATGTAGGATGCCACTACCAAAAACAAATTCACTCATAAACCCTCTTTCCCTCAGAAGAGTAAAGAGGCCAAGCCCTTTCAGAATGATGTGGTTTTTGAAAATAAAGATGGATGAGGAGAGTCAAAAGGAATTAAGAAAGAAGAAGCTTTGTTTCATTTGTTAGGATTCATGGGCATTGAGGCACAAGTGTGCAGGTAAAGATAAGGTTGGCACGACTCACTATATTAAGGTGTACTATGAGAGTGACAGTGATGATGGAGATGAGGAGATGGAGTAGGGATAGGTACAGGGACAAATACAATAAGCAGTTGGAGGTGAGACTTCACAGGCAGAGGGAAAAAATCTTATCATTTAATCCATGTCAGGATTCCCCAGGTATCATACTTCCAGAGTCAAAGGGGTTATAGCATGACACTAGGTGATGATATTGATTGATAGTGGAGATTCCTACAATTTTATAGATGCAACCATGGTAGATTGAAGATGGATTCCTACTAAGGATTTTGGTGGTTTTATGGTACTTGTCATACCCGGTAACCGTCAGATGGACTGCAACATATATGTTCCCAAACTGCAGGTGGCTATGAGGAACTATACAGTGACTGAGGAATTTTTTTGTGGTGGATGTGCCATAAACCAATGTGGTGTTAGGTTGTTAGTGGATTTACCCAATAGATGGTAATTGTCTAAAGGTGATTTCCCACCTTTTGATAAAAGACCACAATCAAGATAAAGCACTCGTGGGTTCCAAATTGGCTAAAATAACACCTGTGCTGAATCACCATTTAAGGCTTGGTCCGGTAGTGTTTCATTTGTACCAAACTTCATTACCTACGCAACAATACAAGTATTATTCTGAATATGCTTTAAGCAATGCTTTCACCAAGTGATATGTTAGAACTATTAGATGGTTTGTCAAACTATTTCTCAGAATTCTTTTTTAAAATGCATCAAATATTTCATCAGTGAACAAAATAAAGCACATCATGCAATCCACATTAACAGGCCAAAGCTTGAATGTGAAAGCGTATGCAAGAGACAACAAATCCTCTTCGGCACCAGCTCCAAGGGAATGTAACTGTTTCTTTGATTTAATGAACCTCAGCATCTAATTTTGCATGGTACTAGTGCCCAAATAACCTCTAATCTGGAAGTAAGAGCTTGCTTTATGGCCATCTAAGTTGCTATTTCTGTGACAGATTTGTATACGATAGATCCGGAGAAATGATTTGATTTGAAAGCTTTACAACCCTTCAAAATCCATTTCATAGATCATACAAAAGTAAAACAAAGTTATAAAATCAACTATTTGATCAATCACAACCAACAACAACTCCATAAGCCATTGGAAATTCAACTACAATTAGAGATAAGATTGAATTTATACGTGGAGCAGAGCTTATCCATGCACAAAAATCTTTAATTTTATCATAGGAAGGAATCTATTTTGAATCAATAGCATGTATATTTTTTTGGGGCTTCATAATATTTGGTGTTCCAATCCCAAAAACTCCATAATTGAAAGTGGCAATATATGATTTGTAGGATTGGTGTGTTCCACTCCCAAAAACTTCCAAAAACTTCATAATTGAAAGTGGCATTATATTATTTGTAGACAACTATGGACCAAGCAATTATGTAAGATAAAATCATAATTTTTGAGAGATAAAGAGGAGTATCTTTCCTCTTACTCTAGGTGGAGGTATTTGGGTCTTTGTTAACTACCGATAAAAGCTGTTTGTATTCTTGAGCTTGATGGATTTGTATTCTCCAAGGATTTCAACAAGTTCTTCTTTTGTTGAGGTATTTTAATCAATTTAACAAAAGAACGAGTGATCTGTAGCTTTACGAATTCATTCATTATGTTATAAGTCATCTTCATCATTGCATTAGCTTGTTCCTTGTACGCTATTCATTAGCTTGATGAAATATTGAACGAGGAGTATTATTGATTGCTTTTCCTTTATCTACTTGATTTCTAGGCTTGAACCTACTTGGTTGAGCTCTTGTTTGAATGAAATTCTCTTGATTTTTTTATAATTTTCTTGTTCATCATAGTGTTATTGGGTAAAAGCTTGTATGCTCTCTTCACATTGGATGTATTCTAGGGCATTGGATTCTTGAATTCTTTCATTGGTTGAAGGATATGAGTATTCATGAAGTTCTTCAAAAATGCCATTTTCTTCCAAAATGAATACATTTGGATTTGGTGCACAAAGTGCTCTTGGTCCATGTTCTTTGGGCTTCTAATTTTAATCAATTTGTTCTCTAGAATTCAACATCATCGTTTTTTCTATTTATCATGAGATAAGCTTATCATTTCTCTTGAGACGAGTAATATCATTTTTCATTTGTCTTAGAGTCCAATTGAGTTGCACAATTTCTACCTCTTGTCGCGTTCTCAAAACTTCATCTGAAACATTCCTTATATTCAGAGATTGTCCTTGAAAGATTCCCATTCCAACTCCTTGATCTTGAAAAATACTTTTTGGAAATCCTATTTTGTAAAAGTCCTCTTCCTACTACTTGATCTTGAATATATATTGATGAGGAGGAAGGTTCTGAAGGCAATGTCATTTTGGATGTTTGTTTTTGGAGAAGCCCAAGGATGGTTTCTTGGTTAACATTGCTTTCGATCATGTCATTCTCAATTATAGTGGTTTTCCTTGTTGCTTTTTTCTATTGTACAATATGGTAAGATTCAAGAGCATATTTTGCATTTGATGGTATAGCATTAAGGTAACATCCAAATATCACCGAGTCATCCATTCATTGCTCCTTAGGTATTTCTTGCAGGGTCTGAAAGAAGAAGAGATTGAAATTATGAGCCTTTCATTTTTCTCAAGATGGATTTAAGTAAATTTGGTAAGAAGTGTATGATAAGCAATTGGTCAAGAAAATATTTACATGAATACTTCCCATGTCTCATCAAAAGAAGAGATTATCCTGGTGGGAAGTGAAAGATACCAATCATGTGTTGGTCCATAAATGTATGTAGAAAGACTCTAATCATGACATCAATGTGTTGAAATAGATGAATGTTGCATATATTAAGAAACTAATCCAGATGTTTCTTTGGGTCCATTACACCATCACCACTAAAAACAGGAAGAATCTAAGGGAGGAGAATAGGGAAAGGATGAAGATGTTAGAATTTTTTCTTCCTTGGTAGGTTTTTTTGTCATTTTCTCTATTTGTTCCCCCATCATTATGATGTGCTTCATTTTCTCGTTCTTCCCAATTGGCCATAGTACTTTCCTTTTTTTTCAAGGCCTTAGAAAACAATGGGTCTTTTTGATTGATTCTTTTAAGTTAAATTGAGAAGTATTCATCTACTTCTTGTTATCAATCATCTAATATCTTTGTGAGACTTCGATGTTTAACAAAAAATTCTGTCTTTGTATTTCTACTAGTATTTTTTTTTGCTAATCTTTAATTCTTTCTTGTTGAACCTCAAGCTCTTGTTGATTTTGTGTAGTTTGTAAGACTAAATCATATAATTGATGGAGTACACTCCTTTGGTCTTTAATTCCATTTGGTAATTGGGGTTGTTGTAGATATTTTTGTGTCATAAAAGAATTTGTTGGTCTTATGAAACCAACATTTTGTTTAGCTCCCAAGTGGAGTTTCCAATAGATGTTGAACTTTGGGATTGGACAAATATCAAGGATAACATTTGAGGGAATAATATCCCCCCATCATTTTTTAATAGGTGGCACTCCTCTTTAACAAATAATCATACATTTCAAAAATCGAGGAAAATAAAGAAGCCTGAGAGAGGACTAGACCTAAAATACTCAAAGAATACGATACACATTATGTAATGTCCCCAACCACTTGTGAAGCTTATGATGGAGTCCACTAGCCTAACATGGTTCCCTTAGGATAAAGAAGGGATTTTATTTTAATAAGGGGACTTAATTCATCTAGGGAAACATTATAAAATTCTAAGGGGTGAAAAGGGGACATTTCTTAGGTAAGTGAAAAGTCATTTTAACTTTATAAAGTGAACATATTATAAAGTGATTTTATAAAAGTTAAAAGGGTAAAATGGTGGAAAAAGTGGTGATAAGTTTATAAAAGAGAAAAAGTGAGGAGATTCTCCTCATTCATTCATTTGTGTTTTTTGGGAAAAGAGTTCTTGGAGAGTTTTTGGAGAGAAGTTTAGGGTTTGAAAAACCCTAGCCACCATAGATGGTTTTAATGATGAAACTATCACTCTAATTGGTTCAAGGAGTGAAGTCACTCAGGTTGGAGACAAATCTATGGAAATCCAAGTACTCAAGTCCAAATCTGGCCAAGTTCTTCTTAGGAAGAGGGGTTCAAACCATTGATTAGGAGGTTGTACATTGTGGGTTCTTGAGATCGAAGTTCCACCCAAGAGAGAGCGAGCTTCATTCTATACAGAGGTCGAGTTAGCTCCTATCTCCTTGGTCGAGTTACACTATAGAAATGTGATCAAGCTCATTACCTTACTTGTGGGCTGAGTTATCTAGTTTGTGGGCCAAAATTTGCTACATAAGAAGTTGAGTTTCCTGGTAAAGAGAGGTTGTGTTATTGCTCTTTAATTGTTGGTTGAATGCTCTCAAGATTCTATGTGTATCACTCTTCCATTTGGGCTGAGTTTGAGTTCTACTAAAGGAACTAGGATTGATCACAAGGCTGAGCTTGTGGACGGACGTAGAGCTATTGAAACGAAGTTAAAACCCTATTCATATCAATGCACTTGACAACTATGTGCAAAAAAAAAACTTTCTAGGTATGTAATTGCTATTCTGGAGCTGATATGCAACACCAAATCACTTACTATATCGACGTCTGCGTGTAGGATTATTTATCAAGTTCCAATATGAATTCTTGTGCTATGTAAAAATTGTTTACATGATTGTGTGCCATTGTGTTCACTGGTGATGTAATTCTGGGTTATTATCAGTAATAAATGTTCTTCAAACTCTTATCATATAGTGCTTATTAGTGGAGGATTCTTGTTGAGTGTTTTGATAATGATGAATTGCTATTTGGAGATGTTCGTTTAGTTCTGTGTAATTCATTTGGATTTAAATTGTCGAAGAATACACCTACATCCAGTAGTGAACAAATTGTTCGAAGAAATGCCTCACTGAAAATTCATTCAAAAATTTAGAAATTTTAAAGAAAATTGGAAGCATTCTGAGTTGGTATTTTACAACGGTATCAAATCATGTTCTTGGACAGTTGTGAGGTCTGAGGTAAACTCTCTAGTGATGTCATGACAAAGGAAAGTCCTTTTAGAGGGATAAATTACAAGAGGAAACACTCATATAGAGAACCCACTCCTATTAGAGAAGAAGATATTCCTGATGGTGAGGGTGAAGAAACACCTCAAAGAGCAAAAGGGGTAGAAGAAATACTTGAGATTGAAGAGCTAGACATGGGTGATAAGGAGGAATAAGACTTTAATAGTTTGCTTAAGTAAACGATTTGGCTAAAGGCCAAAAGGAGATGGTGGATTTGATGAAATAGATGAAAAACAAAGGAACCTCCACCAGAAAGGAGTCAATGAATGTAGAAGGGTCTAAAAATGAAAATGGAAATCAAGCCCATAATACTACACATAGCCATTCACGTTCATTGAATAAAAAAAATAGACTCAACATGCCTTAGTTCTTGCATGAGATAGTAGAAGACCAAACAGAGCAGACTATTCAAAGGATTCCTTATGTAGATTATATGGAGGAGTATATGGCTTTAGGATGTGATTTCCAATCTGCCATGAATTTCACTGATTTCTACCACCTTAAGCTGGAGAGTAGGTAGAAAAAATTTCAGAATACCTTGAGGAAGAATCATGAGCTACAAAATACTTTGGGGAAGGTGATCATCCCTTGCTTTGATGGTCCATCCAACTGTTCACGGGTACATAAACTAGATACATATTTCTAGTTACACTAGATGACATAGGAGGAGGCTATCAAGCTAGCCACATTGAACTTGGATGGCGAGGTCCATGAGTGGTGGTGCCATGGGTTGGTGACTATGGGTCATAACAGTGTTACCTCGTATATTGAGTTCACTCAGAGACTAATTGAGAAATTTGACAGGAAATATCCAGAGCTTCATTTTAGAGAGTTGGCACAACTCAGGAAGACAAACAGTCTGGAGGCTTACATTTCAGAGTTTCAGAGATGGACTATTATGGTTATAGATATCTCAGAGTCCATACTGGTGATTCTATTTGTAGAGTGGATTTCAGAACCTCTACATGGGTGGGTCAAATGCTTTAAACCCACCACCCTTCATACGAAAATTAACAAGACCAGGGATATGTAGGATGCCACTACCAAAAACAAATTCACTCATAAACCCTCTTTCCCTCAGAAGATTAAAGAGGCCAAGCCCTTTCAGAATGATATGGTTTTGGAAAATAAAGATGGATGAGGAGAGTCAAAAGGAATTAAGAAAGAAGAAGCTTTGTTTCATTTGTTAGGATTCATGGGCATTGGGGCACAAGTGTGCAGGTAAAGATAAGGTTGGCACAACTCACTATATTTAGGTGTGCTATGAGAGTGACAGTGATGATGGAGATGAGGAGATGGAGTAGGGATAGGTACAGGGACAAATACAATAAGCAGTTGGAGGTGAGACTTCACATGCAGAGGGAAAAAACCCTATCATTTCATCCATGTCAGGATTTCCCAGGTATCATACTTCCAGAGTCAAAGGGGTTATAGCAGGACACTAGGTGATGATATTGATTGATAGTGGAGGTTCCTACAATTTTATAGATGCAACCATGGTAGACCGGAGATGGATTCCTACTGAGGATTTTGGTGGTTTTATGGTACTCGTCATACCCGGTAACCGTCAGATGGACTGCAACATATATGTTCCCAAACTGCAGGTGGCTATGAGGAACTATACAGTGACTGAGGAATTTTTTTGTGGTGGATGTGCCATAAACCAATGTGGTGTTAGGTTGTTAGTGGATTTACCCAATAGATGGTAGATGGGTAGTTTTTAGGGAAAATCCATCAACACCCATTGAGACTAGTATCATCCAACCACATGGAAGTAGTATTGAGGTGAGGCAATGTTAAGTGGGAAATTGAGTTCCTCATTACAAACAGTAGGCAACTAGAGTAGCCATGACAACACTCAGACAACTTTCAAGTATTGCTTCATAAACACCAAAAAAAAATTTCCGACATTCCTCTAGGTAGACCACCAAACATGAGTTTTGAGAATGTTATAGAAGTGGAGGAGTGTGTGCAGGAAGGGATAACCAGTCCTTACCTACATCCCAAGGTCTACAAAGATGAGATAGAGAAGTCCATTAAGGAGCTATTGAGGTTGGGCCATATTTGACCTAGGTCTAGTATGTTCGCTTCTTTGGTAGTGATGACTAAGAAGAAGGATGACACCTTGCAGATGTGCATAAACTATCAGGATCTTAATAAGAGGACAATTAAGAACCAATATCCTATCCATAGGATAGATGAACTGATGGAAGAATTGAGAGGAGACATATTTTTTGGAATATTTATATTCGTTTTGGTTATCATCATATTTGGGTTCGGGAACAAGATATTCTGAAGACAACTTTTACTTGCCACTATGGGCACTACGAGTTCTTGGTTATTCCATTTGGGGTAACCAATTCCCTCATAAATTTTCGGTCATGCATGAACCATGTGTTCAATAAAAAAATATGGAAGTACTTATTGGTTTTCATTGATGATATATTGATCTACAACAAGATATGGGAGCAAGATATGGGAGGACCATCTAATGCACTTGGATGCGGTTTTGGGAATTATGGAGGAAAATAGTTATATGAAAAGGAGTCCGAGTGTGAGCTTGGCATGCCAAAGATGCTCTATCTAGGGCATGTGATTAGGCATGGTGAGTTTCAGGTACACCAAGAGAAAATTTGGGCAATCATTGAGTGGCCCACCCCAAATTTCGTAACTTAATTGAAGAGCTTCCTTAGTCTATGCAGTTACTACAAAAATTTTGTTAAGTGGTTCTCACAGTTAACAACTCCTCTTATAGACCTCACCAAGGAGGGAGCATTTAGTCGGCCAGATAAAGTACAAGAAACATTTGAGAAGATGGAGGTAATCAGTACTATGTGCATTGTGCTTGCATTACCAGATTTCATCCATCCATTTGTGCTGAAATGTGACGCTTCGGGAACATGGATAGGAACACTTCTTATGCAGCATCATCACCCTATAGTGTTTGAGAGTCGCAAACTAAAAGATTATGAGTGGAACTATTTGACATATGATAAATATGTTTTCCATCATGCATGCATTGTCCAAGTTTAGGAAATATTTGGTGGGTAATAGGTTCAAAGTAATGACATACCATAAAAACCTAAGCTTCCTCATGGAACAAAAAGAACTGAGTGATAGGAAAAAAAAGTAAATCAATAAATTGCAGGCCTATGATTTTGAGATAGAGTACATCATAGGAAAAAATAATACATTAGTTGATGCTCTTTCAAGGATGCCACCCACTTTCTCACTCATAAAGATGGTACATGGTTGGAAGTCACTAATACTTGTGGAGTATTCAAAGAATAAATTTTTTTGTGAGATTATGGAGGTTTTTATTCATGATGACAAGTACCAGGTTGTGGATGATATGATTTACCATAAAAAATTATCTATTCGGTACCCGGATCCCAACTCAAGGAGAAAAGAATGCAAGTAGCTCACAACTTACCCTCAATGGGGCATCTAATGTATGTAAATACCTACAGAAAAATTATGGTGAGTTTCACTTGGAAAGGCCTCAAGAGGACGTGTTGAGGTTCGTGAAGGAGTGCAACACTTGTCAGCAGAACACACTCATCCAACAGACTTGTTGTAGCCACTCCCTATCTTGGAGAAAAAGTGGAAGAGTTTTTCCATATATTTTATCACTGGGTTACCTTTGGCACATGGAAAAGATTGTATATATGTGGTGGTAGATTGGCTCACAAAATTTTCTCATTTCTCTTCCAAAGTGTCAAAATATTCTATGAAGCAGGTGGCTGAGTTGTTTTTCAAGGAGGTCTTTAGATTACGTGTATTGTTGAAGATTATTGTCAGTGACAGGGATAGTAGGTTCATGGGCGGCTTCTGGAAGGAGCTATTTATACCTGTGGGGACTGAGCTAACACCGAGCACCAACTACCACCCATAGACTAATAGAAAGACAAAGATAGTCAACAAATGGATGGATGGTCATCTCTAGAATTATGTAATCAACTAGCAAAAGCCATGGATAAAGTGGTTACACCTGGGAGAGTATTGATACAATACCATTTTCCAAATGTCCATCGATATGAATCCCTTCAAAGTGTTATATGAAAATGCTGCCCCAACATTTTCAAACAAGATATTTGGCGATAGTTGAGCACCTCTGGCCAAGGAATAGATTCAAGAAATCTAAGATATTTTAAAGGCCCTCAAGGAAAAATTACACATGGATTAAAATAAAAATAAAATTATATGTAGAAAAGCATAACGTGGAGAGAAAATTTGAAGTGGGATATATGGTGTACCACTGTCTTCAGCCCCACTAGTAATGATCATTCAAAACAAAAGGGGTGAAAAAGTTGAAACTCGGGTTCTATGGACCATTCAAAATATTTAGACGAGTAGGAGAAGTGGCCTATGAACTTTAGCTTCCTAAAGGATGTAAGATTCATAACATCTTTCATGAATCGTGCCTTAAAAAAGCCCGCGGACAACATGTTTTCACTATGACATAACTCCCACCATAGGATGAGGAAGGAGAGTTGATGTTGGTTCTAGAGAATATCCTAGAAATAAGGGAGAGGAAGTTGCAGAGTTGGAAAATAAAGGAGTACCTGGTAAAATGGAAAGATATACCTGTCGAAGACACTACCTGGGAAGGTGAAAATGCGCTCAAACATCCTGAGTTGAAATTATTTGAGGGCAAGAAATCTTAGGCGAGGAGGACTGTAATGTCCTCGACCACTTAGGAAGCTTATGAAAAAGTCTTGTATCCTAGCATGGATCTCGTAGGTTAAAGCGAGGAGAAAATTTAATAAGGGGACTTCATTCGCCCAGGGAAACATTATAAAAGCATAAGGGGTGAAAAGGGAACATTTCCTAGGCAAGTGAAAAGTCATTTTAACTTTATACAATGAAAATATCATAAAGTGACTTTATAAAAGTTAAAAGGGTAAAATGGCAGCAAAAGTGGCCATAAGTTTATAAAATAAAAAAGTGAGGAGACTCTCCTCATTCATTCATTTTTTTTTTTGGGAAAAGTGTTATTGGAGTGTTTTTGGAGAGGATTTTAGGGTTTTTAAAACCCTAATCATCATAGCTAACTTCAATGTTGAAACTATACACTCTATCTGGTTAAAAGAGTGAAATCACTAAGGTTGGAGATAAATCTATAAAAGGCCAAGTACCCAAGTACAAATATGGCCAAGTTCTTCTCAGGAAGAGGGATTTAAAGCATTGGTTAGGAATTCATACATCCTGTGATGTTGTAACACCCTCTTCTCACATCTACTAAAGTAACCGGCTAATCAAGGTAAACATGCGACTAGAGGCTATTATAATAAGATTCAACCTCCTAGGTGACCTTAAGGAAGTGAAACCAATAGAAACACGACATATATACCTTGTACACCCCCAAGAGCTAACCCAACCATTAAGGTCTCTTACCCTTGGGTCATACTAACCTTTTGACCCCTTTGAGCCATAGCCGCAGACATAACACTACATGCCAGTGCTCAAGAGGCTATAGCCGCAGGAAGAAAATTGCATGCCAGCGGTCAAGGACCTAAATACTCAGTTCTGTGCCAGCGACCCCGGGATTTGAGCGACCTTTTCATGTCCATAACTTAATGCTCTTCCTAGAACTTCATGAAAAGCGTAGAGATGATAAATAATAACAAGATAATGATACCGAAGTAATCACATCAATAATAACTCATACGAACCCCTCCTAGACATGACATGCATTTTGTCAAACATGTCACAATCATGAAAGCTATAGGTATAAACAACAAAACAATGCATAGGGGTATCATACTTATATGAGAATCACTAATAAGCATTGCTCTCTTACATCATTAGCTGCAATACAATCTCTTTTACCATAGATACATTATGCATTCATTTAGAAGTAAAAACATAGATAGAGTCATACATCATCACTGATAAAATACATGCTTATAACACTACTACATTTGGGGGAAATTCCGACACTTGGCTTCGACGCTTTTGACCAAATGTCGGAAATTTCCCCAAATTTTTTCAATCTCGCCCGAAACTGTCGCTATACCGACGTTTATAGAAAAATGTCGCAATACCGACACTTATACAAAGTGTTGCAATTGCGACGTTTGGAGGAAGACGTCGCAATTGCGACACTATGCCCCAAAGCGTTGCTATTGCGACGGCTGCCTCCAAACGTCGCAAGTGCGACACAATGTCTAAGTGTCACAATTGTGACATTTGGAGGCATCGGTCGCAGTAACGACACTTTTTCCACCGTCGGTATAATGACACTTATATGCACGCTACATAAAAACACGAAACTTATATGCGCGCTACATAAAAATGATTTTATTAAAAATACGAAACTTATATCCGTCGCAATAGCTACATTAACGTCTGATATCACGCGCGCATTCGCCCTCCGCTCTTGCAGAATAGCATTCGCCCTCAGCTCTTGCAGAACAACATTCGCCCTCAGCTCTTGCAGAACAACATTCGCCCTCAGCATTCGCCCTCAGCTCTTGCAGAACAACATTCGACCTCAGCATTCGCCCTGAGCTCTTGCAGAATAGCACTCGCCCTGAGCTCTTGCAGAACAGCATTCGCCCTCAGCATTCGCCCTGAGCTCTTGTAGAATAGCATTCGCCCTGCATTCACCCTCATCGTTCGCCCTTAGCTCTTGCGGAACAACATTCGCCCTCAACTCTTGCAAAATGGTAAGTTCTTACTGCAGGCCCTTCCTCCTATAGTAGGGTTGACTCTATTTGGGTTTTTTTGGTCAATTCCATTAGATTGTGTTAGGTTGTAGGGTTCTCTCTAGATGTCAAGAATCAAGATTCAATACCCTCTATTATCTTCATCACCCAATACAAGATTTAAAATTTTCCCAAAGAA